>SMGU01010769.1:0-21613 GCA_004348175.1 Puccinia novopanici
TAATCTCTGAGTCAGAAGTCCAACCTGCTTCCTCAGGTGTATTACACACTGTGGGGCACATTGAATTACGTGACACCTGATGATCCCACTGGTAACACAAAATGCTTTCTCCCAAAATAGGAGGTTCAAGCTATAGAGGTCCTCCTTCAACCCAGGCCTGCAGACATTCAAGTTCGTCCACCCATTGAGAAAAAGTTCCATGCCCATATTCTCTGTCACCAAAACCCCGCACCTTGACCCCCCCTCCCCCTTCAAAAAAAAAAAAAAGAAAAAAGAAAAAAACAATTGTTTCCCTTGAGGAACTTCAAGTACAAAAACAGAAGCCATCAGTTTTGATTTTCAAATGCAACTACATTTTGCACACTTGAAGGGCCCTGGAAGATTGTTAGCCAGACAAATTATCCAGCTCCGAAGTTGGTAGGCAGTCAATTCATGAAAACCAAAGAAGATAACAGTAGTTCTGTAGGATTCAAGCAGGTGGATAAACATTAACGCCCACTCATGTGTTGGCCAGGTTATTGGTCTACATGGATGATTAACGAACCTGGAGGGATGGCTGGGCTCTCATCGCACCCAGCCGCTCCGGCCCCATGAGCTCCATGGTCCCACATCATCACATGGCTGCTCCCCCCTGAAACATCGCGATCATCATAAATAATAAAGCGCGGGCTCCCAGAAGACACTGGCCCTTTGCCGCGTCCCTTCTTACGCCCCCATAACAAACCCTGAACTTCCCTACATCACATGTACTTGATCTACTTCTGTAAATCTTTTCTCGGAAGTCTAGTCGCCGGGGAGGTGAGTGGGCTTTGCAACTCTGCCCCGCTTCGCACGAATTGTTATGTCACCCGAACATTCTCATCAGTTCTTCGGGCAGAGGATCAAGCGAGATCTCAGCCCCTAATAGCATTATCAGTCGCAAATCCGGTCTAACATAAATACGACGCGACTGAGTCATCATATCCTGTAAGAAGTAATGAAGTATAGACCGATGAAACAAAGACAAAATCGGAATTTTTACTTCCAGGCCAGGCCGCGCACAGGCCCTGACCGCCCCTGTTTGCACATTTCTTAGATGCCTGTGGATCCCAGTGAGCGACAGGCGGGATAACAGATGGTAATCCGCAAGATAAAACAAGTAATTTAGATGCTAGGTAGCAGCAAGGAGCGGGTGCAAGGAGCGGATGATAATTTTATGCAACTATATGTTGCGTCACTAGTAACAATGGCTCAAACACCAAAGTCACTCAACCTTGAGAGTCTAAGCATCTGCGCCGTGGAACAAACTGGTGACTTCGCACTTGCCCGGAGGTAGATAGAGAGTGAAGCCATGCTTAAACCTCAGTGGAAGCAGCTCACAATTAGTGCCAAGACTGCCATTAGTTTTATTCATCTTTTGATGGTAGAGCCAACCATTGAGTGACCCTGGGACCTGGACCAGTTAGCCGGCGGGGATCTTGAAGTGTAATCTATTCGCAGCCTGCTTCTTCAAGACATGTCCGACTTTGTTGAAACCAAATGGCTGTCTTAACAAAAAAAGGGGGGCAGAGATACCTATGTGAACCGTGCTATTGCACCCAACGCAGAAAAATGGGCACAGTGGCAGCGACAAAATCCAGTGCCAATTAGGATGACAGGAAAGCCCCAGAAAACAATTGAAGTAACGTCAGCAGGTCTGGTCACATACCGTTTCACACATCAACACCTCTGTGTTTCATCGAAGTATTCCAGCTTCAAAACTTCAGACTCAAGTCTCGGAGTAAGCTCCTTTCCGGAGAAACTTTCTTCAACGGAGCCGCTGGCGCGCCCCGCGAGAATGGGTTTGACCTGCATCGACGGGCCCAGAGGTCTCTTATGTTAGCTTTGGTACCGGGTCTGACCCTCTTAAACTCTCTTTACTCTGAGATGCCTCATCGGCGACAAATATGCAAAGACATTCGAGGAGGGGAAGGTGATGCGTGAAACCAAGCATGGCGATTGGGACTCCGATGCTCATCATGGACTCATGTTATGAGGGAGGGGACGAAGCCAGAAGTTCCCGATGGAGAGACACATCTGGCAGCAGGCTCAACGGGGACACATTTTTGCAAACAAGTGTCTTGTCTTACGTAAATGGCGGTGGTGTGGTGACTGTGTTACCTTCATACCATGCAATAGAAACTGGTGGAAGGAGTAAGGCCACCCCATACAGACATACACAACTTCCACGCGATGGCTGCCCAAAAGCCACGTCGTTGACAAATAGAGAAAGAGAGAGAAAGAGGAAAAGAAGTAGAACCGGAAGCAGCATGTATGTACAACATTTTATAGGCCACGTTACAATATGCACATCTATTTATTGAAGGAGGACCCGGCAGTGCACGGCGGCTCAGAACGCCGACCCCAAAGCCCCCATGAGGAAGCCTCATCAATCCATGATTAGGACCGCGTGGTGGTAGGAGGCGGGTCTATTGAATGAATGGTGACGTTTTTAATCGGCCATGCTGTCATCAGTGTTCAGTTTGATTCGTCAGTGGAAGAGTTTCAAACCGATGGAAATAGTAGTAGCTTCTTCTTCCAGGAGTCCATGATGACTCCATGATATGATAGACACCACATCGAGGCCCATAAAATGATAGCCCACTACTGAATTCAATCCGGATGAACTACGGTGCTACGTGTGTGGTTCCATCCAGCTGTCTCGGGCATAGTTGGGGGCGGTTTGGAAAGGCCTTGCCGGTGATTTATTTTGTGAGTTCTTCGCAGAGGCATCATCATCAGCGCGTGTGCGTGTGTGTGGAAGCTCTCCTTTGAAAGAACCCGTCTTGATGCCATTGCCAAGGTCGCTGCCCGTCACGCGATATCGGAACAGCACAGCCTGGTGGGTCAAGCTAGAGAGAGACAGGAACTTGGTGGACCCGGTCCGTTGCTTAGGAGAAGGCCGGCTTTGCGCAGGGCTTCCCAAAGGGTACATTCGCCTCAGCCTCATCACCCTCCTTGGCCACGCCAACCAGTGTGTCTAGTTGAAGCTGGAACTTTTGTCTCCTTGAATTGAAAGTGTTGCTTCTGACGCCTTGCAACAAAAATTCTGTTAGCCCCAAGCCTACGAACGTGTCTCCACCCTAGAAAATACACCATACTACTTCTTCCATACATCCCTCCGCACCTTCCATCCTTAGTCTTTTTCTAGCTTGACATACTATTCTTCGCGGTATCCGATTCCATCTTCACTCCGGAGAAAAGAGAACAAACATACAAACAAACAATCGAAAAAAAAAAAAGAAGCAAGAGACGAAATAAGCAAAGCTGTTGTCACTCCTTGTGAGCCAGGAAAAAATATTCGCCCCTCCACTTTTCGCCGGAGTCGAGATTGACTGTGCTCAATCAGCGTTTCGAGTGTCTCGCACCAACAAGTCTCACCCTCCTCCATCGGCCCTCTGGCTCCAACACAATCGCAAAAACGTGCCAGCGAGTTGACTCAAGTCTGAACCACACCTGGAAATAGCGTATGTGACCAGTTTCTTCAGACGAAGCTGTTTTTATATCGCTGCCTCCTCCGACACCCCGAATCTCGCAGTTATTCTCAGTAGTAGTGGTTGTAGTACACCACCATATAATCCTCTCCCCCTACCACTTCCCTCTCCCCCCTCATACAACTCCTTCATCGCAAGTAGTCTCGAGAATCTGGTCTGTATCTATCCTCTTGCAATCCTGTACAAGGATTTCTACTTGTCTTACTCTTAATATTCTCCTCTACTTCATCACGTTCCTTCCCTTGCAAAATACTCCAAAATATCTTTTTACAAACTCCACTACGCTCATTACTGAAACATTCTTGCCCTATTTATTATAAAATTTCTAACATACAGATTCATCTCCCCCCCACCTCCCACCCCGGACAAGAAGATCTGATATAGTGTCTCATACAGAGCTCTTCCGCTCGAGAAAAAAAACTTGTTATATCTTCGGCTATGGATCTGTCATCGTCCGTTGTTCTTACACCCCAGACGGTGCACAATAATAACCAGTCATCCTCAGACCCAAGCCACCATCTCCCTCCCCCACAACACATCCTCCACCACCACCATCATCATCAATACCCCTCTAGCTCCAGACCCACCAATGAAGCCGCCGAAGAAGAACACAAGTTTCCGATCTCTAGCACATCGCACGTGCCCCTCTACGACCAATCGCCTTACATCCATCTCTCGGTCCCCTCGGGGAGTTCGCAGACAAGCGGTTGTTTCAACAACAACAACAACAGTAGCAACAACACCACCAACAATAATAATAATAATAATTCAAAAACCATGCACAACTCGGTCAAGCAACAGTCCCCCCCACTCTCGCAAAAATCAACTCCAACGCCCCCACCCACCTCATCGCCCTCGCCACCCTGTCAGTCAGCACCCTCCAACCTGATCGACCTCAACTCAATTGTTTCCTACTCTCAACTACTGCAAAGAAAAGACGAAGTGATTCTAGCACTAAAATATCGGTCAGGGGGTAAATTTCTTTTAATTCTCCTATCATTATCATTCTGCTCAGATACTAATAATAGTATCAATTTGCTTTATTTGAACTGCGTATTTCCCATAGACCATCTCGCCACTCAAGCACTAGAGTTACTGAGGGCGGGCCGAGAGCGGGTCAAGCGAATTACTGCAGCTGGCAGGGCAGCCACGGGGAAACCACCAGTCAAGCACATCCAAGAGCAATACCTGGCTGTTTTTAGCCGATTCTCAGAATATTGCACCTCGCAAAACATTCCAACATGGCCCATCGAGCCAGTCCGAGTAGCCATCTGGGTACTGGCCATGCAAGAAAAGTCGCCACCCACCCCCGCCACTCTGAGGCAGTACATCACTAGATTGGAATTCACCTGCACCGTCACTGCCGGACTATTTGAGCCCGAATTCGGAGCTTCATCGCCTCTGAAAGGCAGCGCACTTCTCCGGGAGCTAGTCAACCGAGACCTTCCTGGACAAGGCCCAGCCCGGCAGCCTCGGTCGCCCTCGAATTCAAAGCCCATCCAAAAGCGTGGTCGTAGTCTCTCAACGTGCGAGCCTCCGGAGCATTCTCTGACGCCATCAAATAAGAAATGGTCGAGGTTCGAAGGTGTTCCTGGAGAATTCGAGCGCTATGACCACTATCTGTCTCCATTCAATCCCGCCGTCGCCTATCAAACATCTCTCATGCCCCACCAACCTAACTCGGAAATGTGGGCTGCTCACCCGGCCCATCAACCCGAGCGTCATCCCAACGAGGTCCTGCACCATTGTCATCCCCACCTCGCCCATCCAGTGTCCCAGCATTATCATTCGGAGTCTAGTCATACCATGGAGCATCATCATTCTCCAGTCAGTGGTCATCCTCGTCCTCACGAGCTCATCGGAAACCCCGCCCAAATTCATTCTTCCCATCGCACCATGCCGCCATACCAGAGAGGGTACACCCATGAATATATCAACCCGCACGGCAATCCTCCCTTCCCGCCCCATCATTCTATTGTTTCTCCTAGCGGGGATGGTCGTTATATTCCAGATACCTCCTCCAACCCATGGGCTTGACCAATCAAGATGTTCCCGTTTTCTTCCAAATCCCCCCCCTCTCTCTCAAAAAAAAAAACAAACAAAAAAACAAAAACAAAAACAAAGAGACAAAAAATACACAAACAAAAGCAGAAAGCGTCCGTTAGTCCCTCGTGCACCCACCTAATTTACCTCGGCCAGCCTTGGCACCATCTGACCTACCGGTCTGCCGGTTTTGGGCTGTAATAATCTGTTTCCCAAAAAATCACTTGGTACCGGGGATTGTGTTTCGGTTTTCTGCAGGCTTTTTTTCCTGGGAATGAACACATCCTCTTCGTTTCTTGTCTCTTTTCCTCATCGTTTCTTGTCTCTTGTCTCCTGCTGTTTCTTATTCCCTTTCCGTTTCCCTTTTTCAGAGGTTTGCTGATTGTCATATGGTTATATTTTCGCAATGGAATCTGGCTTGGTGGGAGAAATTGATTTGCATACATACATAGATACATACAAAAAAAAACCCCTTTTTTATTGGCATATTTCCCTCTGACATCATCTGTAAAAAGAGTTTTTTTTTTCGGTAGCTTTTAATTTTGACCCTCGCTGTGCTTGCTTGTTTCTTGACTACAGGGGTTTTTCTTTGTTTTTCGTTCTTGTCATGATACCTCCAAATTAAGTGACTGCCCGCCCCCTCCTGTCTAGATTACTTTCATTAGTTTTGTAGACTTAATTAGAATGTCCAAGTCCCATATACCCGGAGGCCAATTGAGTTTCTTATGGTTCTTTCATTTCTTGGAGAGGAGGTGTCCTCTTTCTTTCCTGAAGACCTGAGAAAAGCTGGTGATCCCTTCTTTGGCAAATCCAACAAGAGAACTAAAGTCTCATTTACAAACTAAATTCTAAAAAAAAAAAAAAAAAAACATCAAGGTTTTTAAAAATTTCCAAAATGAATTTGATTATTTTTTTCTTTGATTCAAGATCTCATTCCAAACCAATTCAGGAGTTGTGCTTGATTATAATGGATTGTTGGCCAAACTACAACTTGTCTAACTAAATGAAATCCTGTATGAATTTTTGAGAGCCAATTACAAATTGGAAGGATTCTGGCCTAGGAAGAACCATCAATAATTCTACCCCCTCACCTCAACAATACCCCTCACTATTGTCAGGATAGCCCTGACTCAAGAAACTGAGATATAAAACACCTGGCTGAAAACAAAGGCAATGATTCCACATTGCCTTGTCAGGTACAAAGGGGCCCCTTTGTACCCACTGAGGCAATGTGTGCACATTGCCTTGTCAGGTACAAAGGGGCCCCTTTGTACCCACTGAGGCAATGTGTGCACATTGCCTCTGTTTTTGGCCTGGTGAAAGTGGAAACTAAAATCTTGAGGTTCTTCAAGGACTAGCTCTACTCGACCTTTTTCAGGGAGGAGGTTAGCTACACCTCTGCTCAGAGGGGCCTAGTTTGGTTTTTCTGGAGCTTGGATAACTCATAGTTTTAGAGAGAATAGGAAGATTGTGGCTGAGAATACTCATGGGTGAGTTTTTAAGTTTGGTCAAGAGTTTGAAGGTGGGATGTAACACCATGAAAAAAATGGTGTCGCTTGCTAGCAAGCGACATCAAGAACCTCTGGGTGCATTTGTGTGGCATCTACACAAAGCATGGCGGAAGCTCCCCTCCGCCGGTGGTATCATGTATTTAGTACATATCACAAAGGGAACCACGCTTCCACGCAGCCTATGACCAAAACCACATCGCACATAAAGGTAGCATCGCAAGCACTACAGAAGATGTGTCACCACCTTTAGGGAACAGCACATCTCTCTGAGGAGGAGCTGAGGTCAACCCCAGGGTAGTGTCCATAGAAATCCGATGGTAGCAGCTCATCTTGGCGTCTTGGTAAATTACTACACTAGGGGATGAATTTGTCAAAGAACACGGTGTGCGCTTCAGTATCCTCAATCGCCTTGAGTATTGGCACCCTGTTGACTTTTGCTCAATAGAAATAATGCATAACCTAATCCTTGGTAACTTGAAAGATCATGCGACCACTTATTTATCCATATCCACTGCAGGATCGATACTTGAAAAGAAACTCGAAAAACAGAAAAATTGGAAGATCACACACAAGAGGATGGTTTTTCATCTCTTAGAGCCAGAATATGAAAATGTTTCGATTGCCAATTCCTTGTCTCAAGGCGCATCAGTCAATAATTCTCATCCTGATTCGAGTTCGGCTTCTTCGTCCGGTTCAGTATCTAAATTTTCTAAATTGTCCCGATATTCCGCAAGACCAAACGCGAATCAAACTGGCCGTGACTCTTCCTCTCAGCCGGGTGCATCCTCCAGAAAGCGGAAGAAAATGTCAGACATCCCAGCTGAAGCCACTCAAGCATGCCCCAATTCTCCAACTGAAGTCACAATCAAACGAACGTGGCTGAGCCAAAAGGAAAGTGCTGCTGTTGCTGTCACTAATGAAGTTCCAAATCCCGGACGTTCTCGCTACAACTTGCGCTTGCGCAAGCCAGCTGCGATTGCCCCATCTCAGCCAGCACCTAATCCTCCTACAGCACCTAATCCTCCTACAGCTCGTAATCCTCCCAAAGATCCACTGTTGCCTAAAGCTGTATCAGAAACAGTAAGTCGCAGCTACTCGCGTTCAAGTAAGTCGTGTGGCAAGAATCGGAATACACTTGAATCAGATCTCAGTATGGACAAGCAGTCTCTTCAGAGCATTGAGCTCCATCAAGATAGTGAGGGTAGCACACCCAAGGCCACGCAAACACGGAAACTTGAAATACCAGCCGAGAGGAATAACCCCCAACTCTTACACTGGGAGCTTGAGGCGTTGCATGTTGCGATTGATCAGACCTCGATTCCCTCATGGATATCACGAGTTCCTAAACTGGTCGGCTTTCCGGGAAACAGAAGCCTCAAAGCCGCCGAATTCAGATGATGTCATGGGGAGTTGAATGTAGCCGCACGGGGGTTTCATTTTCTTTGTACCAACAGACAGTGCTCCACTGATAGTGGATTGCGCGTCACAACATGTAACTACAACATACAAGAGAGAAAGAAAATGAGATCAGGAGAATGCGAGTTCGTAACTCAAGCCACGGCAGGACAATACATGCAGCCTGGTAGAAGGTGAACAACCAAGAAGAAGTAGCGTGGTATTCTAGGATGTGAGAGAAAAAGTGAGAGTGATGTGTATTCGTATGCTGTACGGTGTGAGCCTCGCCGAGGGTTTCTTCGTTACACAAAGCCTCTCCTGATATTTATCCATTCAAACCAGCAGGTTGTGAGCTCGCTCTTGGTGCTTATCAGAGCAAGCCAATGATTTGGTTGGCGCAGAACGGAAGGACGCTTGGAGCTGTTTGTTCAGCTCCAAGCGTACATGGAGCCGCTGGGCGTACAAAGGGATGCGGCACACACAGGCACAATGCAGAGTCAACTGCGGGCTGCTATGTGCATACATTTGGTATAAAGGGGGCCCAGACGGACGCTCCAGTTGAGGTACAAGCAGAGATTCCTTGATGTCGCTTGCTAGCAAGCGACATCCCAGCATTTAAGGTGTAAAAGGTTTGACTTACGGTTTTCCTGTAAAAGCTCCATTGTCCTGTTGAAAATTTTGGCAGTATTTTTCATCCTGATCTAACTCTGATTCTTTTGGCCAGAGTGACAGTCCCTTATTGACTCTACCCGTCAGGTAAATTTTATCTCTCAATCACTCATACTATTTCCTTTCAACTCATTCCTTCTCTCTATACTACTATTTTGTAAACTCCTGCACTGTTTTGACAAGCATGAGGTTAAAAACTATGGCATGTCCCTTTGGAAGATGATAATCATCTAGTGATCACAGGAACAATCAAAAATTAGTGTACATACAAGTCAATCATTAGGCTTGTAAACAGACATCTCACTGGGAGCTGTGTAAGGAAAAATAACTTGCTGCAGCAGGATGCAGTCAAGGTGGGAGAATTGAAAATGACCAGAAGCCCTTTGGGTAAGGGAGGAGCCTTAAATCTGGATTTTATGTGCATGGATTGATAGTAAATAGCACAGACCCATCAAATCTAAAAATTCCCCCAACAGGGGAATTGAGGAAGTTCAAAAAAAGATAGAGGGAAAAAACCAAGATTCAAGAAAAAAACAAAATGATTTTTTTTTAAAAACCAAAAACTTGGTTTATAAATGAGCCCTAGATATGTCAGGCTAGCCTCTAAATTGGGTAGCCTGGCAACATAATGAAAGAGAAATTCTACATTTTCTTTGATTCAAGGATATGCTCTTCTCAATATTTCACAGGAAGAGATCTGAGCCACGCCTCAAGAGAGAGGGGCCTAGCTATGTATCTGATAGCTTGAAGGAATCTGTGAAAGGTTAGTAGGCATTTAGATTGAAAAAGAACTCACTACAAGGTATAAGGTTTGAGGTGGAAGGAAGGTTTGATTTGTGGTTTCTGAAAGGCCCCAATCATCAAAGATGAAAATGTTGGCTGGCTTGTTAATATAACTCTGAGTATTTTCTCTCTCAAGGTACAACTTATAAAGGTCACATGTCATGTCCCTTTCCTATGGCTGCCCCCAACTTTTGACTCTCTTTATTCTGTGCTCTCATAAGCACTAGCTTTATTGTCACCTCTTGCGCTGTCTAGACTAGCAAGAGGTTTACAAAATATCTTGGAAGTCAGACTTGATTGTGAATTTTGCAAAGGGAATTTGGGTGCTTATTAAATATGTGGAAAGAAAGTGCAGGTAAATTTTGTAATTAATGCACCCCACACAAAATATTTAAAACATAACAGATTTCAAAGGACACGGTGAAGGGGGTCTCTAATATGTATGTGCATACAAGTCAAGTAGACAGAAGTCCATATTGTAGCACATATCTGAATTCTCAGTTTTTTTCTAATTGTAATTGTTTCTGGAGGGTATGAAAAAGGGGGTTTGAAAGAACTGAATAGGCATTTAACTCCTTAACAGGCCATTTTTGAGGCATGAGAATGAAATAAATGAAGTGAAAAGACAGTAAAATTAATTAGTTTGACGGGTAGAGAGAGGCCATTCCTGCAATTGTCAACCTCAATGCTAATAAACAGGTTTTTTGAGGCACTTGTTTGTGCTCTGAATCTTGATAAACAAGGTTTGGGAAGATGTTTGGAATCTGGACCTATCGAATTTTTCCAATTATTGTGTTCAACTGTGCAATAGTACATAACATAATGTTACAGGAGGTATTGCTATCACCAAGAGTAGCTATGAGCTCAGATTATGGATTTTTTTTGCTAGAAAAAGTGGCATTCAAAGTTTATTTGTGCATGCATGCAGGCCATTTTGCAGAAAATATTTTTTTGCAAATCCTTTTGGCTGAAGTAATTTGAGGCTCCATTTGGCCGTCCCAATTCACCACCCCAAAAAAGGTGGCAATGTGTGCACATTGCCATGGTGTAACATTTTTCTAATTTTACTGCAACATCCCACAAGCATTAATTGTACATGTTATATACATAATTCTAACTATATTGTTACAATGATACCCACTGTGGTAAAAAGGGTTTAAATATGTGCCTATCTCTTACCAAGGAACAAAGGGATCCCTTTGTTACCTGGGGGTCAATGGGTACCTACTACTACTGTTATTTTCTTTGTGACTGGTAATACTGGCATAAATTAATTAAATTGGTAATACTATCACAAAAACTAGGTGATAGTTTAATATAGTATTGTAAAACAAAGGTTAAACCTGAGTTATATCTGGGTAATAGCAATGTTTTAATCAAGGCAATGTGCACACATTGCCTTCCTTTTGGGGGTGGTGATTGTGCATGAGGATGGCCAAGGTTTGTGTAATATTGCAAATAGGGTTTGAAAAACCTTTTTGCAACATTACAATGAGCTGTGGGAACCTGTTGTTGGTTATTACAGTTCACATTTTGGTGTGGACCAAAATATGCACTTTGGTGGGGAAATCTAAAGAATGATTATTAAGTGTCATGTAGATTACGACACTGGGGCCCATGCCAAAAACCCAACAGTGTAATCACAATATCCGGGCCTACCCGGCTCCCCCTCTATAAGAATCTCACGAAAAAAAAGGAATATATATTATTACAATTAGGGGCAGCCAAACAGAGGTTGAGTTATTTTTGTGAATGAATACAGGCAGACCAGTAGACAGATTTTTCGCTTCCCCCCCCTTCACAAAGTCTACTTTACCCCTCCAATTTCACATTTCCCACATCCTGGAAAATGATCTGCATGCATGTCAGAGTCTACTTTGAAACACGCTAATTTATCATCATCCAGTTCTTGCCAATTACAAGCAAATATGAGAATTCAGGTCTGGAAAAGTCTAGCTTACAAAAGCTGGGCAACGGGAAGTTCTCCTGACTACCTTTGAAAAAATCTTATGTTGAGAAAAAGTTACCTTTCAATATTGAAAAGTTTTGCCCTATCATTTGCTTGGAAGATGGATTTGGCAATACCACGCAGTGGTATAAGAATTGTGATTTTTGTTGCTGGGTTGCTAATCTCGGAATGATCCTGGAATTGGACCCCATGCTTAGAAATAAATAAAAAATACAGACTTTAGAAATAAAACAAATAAAGACTGGACAGTTGGTTCTTCAGGCGATGAAAGAATGAGCGTTACATTGATTTGAGGCTCCCTTGGCTACATAGTCTGTCTGCCTTGTGAGGATTTCTCGGGTTTAAATGATGGGGAAGGTCGAACTAGTTTTCAAGCCGAGAGAGGCTGACACATCATAGTTCCCCATCGCCTCGTATGGCCGCCTAAAGCGAGAATGCAAAGAGAGAGACTCACCCCAATCACTTTTCTATCGAATAGCGAGAGGCACGGTGTCCTTCGATGGGATGTGATGTAAGCACCTTCGGCGTCTTCGACGATACCGATGACAATAAAACAGGTCTGCGATAACGAGGAGTTTCGGGTACTCTGTCATGGTTGATCCCTTTGGGGGTGCTTGTTCTAGTGCTTCCTGTGCTTGCCATTCTGCTTTACAACTCACACTTTGCGTCCTCACTCTCGCTGGGCTGGGTTCCACGGGTTTTACAGAACCGTCGATGGCTGGGTCGGCGATCCGTCATTCGCAGCCTTGCCGCTGGGACTCCTGAATTGAACAGCGCGGCGGGAAGTGCTGACAACAAGCCGGAAAGCTGCTTCAAAGATCAGCGTCTTGTATCGATCCGTCCGTTAACCTGAGGGTGTTTGCTGGGCCAAGACGGGATTACAATGGTGAACAGGTGAGATTGTGGTTGAGGGGCTTCGCGGCAGCGGGGGAGGTATCGGGGATGGCGGACTGAATGGAAAAGAGTCTCGAAAAAATATGTTATGATGTACCCACGGGCTGCGTTTACAGTCCCCGCCTAGACTTTGCAAGAGCATTGTGCAATCTGATGGGCCTCCGTATCCTCGCTCATCTTGGTGCAATCATCGTAGATTTCGCAAGTTTTTCCACAGTTCTTGCATTGCATGGTGTACTTTGTCTTCTTGCCGATGCATGCGCCCTGGTCTTTGCGATGGGCGCACCTAAGGGTAGCGTTGCAGTGTATGTGGGTGGACACCTCCTGGGCGAGAACATTTGCTCCGCTCTCGACGTGCGGTTGGTTGCAGCGGATGCATGTTTCATCGAAATATTCCATACGAGGCCAAACGAGAGGGGTTTGTCCGAAGACAATCGCGAGGACGATGAGACCATGTATACAGCTCCGCATGCCGTGTGAGGGGGACTGCTCAGGGGCAGGCTTGTGATGGGCTTGGTGATGGGCTGGGTTCGAACCTTGGGTCTGATGGGGTGGGAGCAGTTGATGACCGCGCCGACAGATAGCAAGTGTCTTGCCGCTAGGATACGGAGGGAGGTGATTATCTCCCATCTGGCGAGGCTATATACAGCTAATCCACAAAAGCTTGCGGATTTCACATTTTTTTTTTTTTTTGCGCGCCAAATTTTTTTTTGCCCCCGAATTTTTTTTCCCCCCGGTTTTTCAGGCGGGGGTTGCACCATCTACAGACCCGAGACTGCAGCTCGATTCACCCAGCTTCCGACTCCGACTCCGTCGATAGGGTGCCGCCTGCGATATCATCAATCACCCAACCAGGATGGGTAAGTCTTTTCCTTCCTTTTTCATCTCATATTTCATGAATTTTAGATCTGATAAAAGTGACATTTTGTTTTGTACACATGCAAAAAGATGATTTCTCCGATGAACTTGAGAGAACACCTTGCCTCTCCGAACTCGACCAATGGATAAATGATGCATTTGCACCACAAAGAAGCAGCGAAGAGCCCCCAACCACTCGCCAATCCGAAGAGCCCACATGCCAATCAGAAGAGAGCTCAACTAATACCACCGATCATTTGGCTACACTGACTGTACTGCCCGCATCAGCTGAAACCCAAGATGAATCAATCTCCACGCCGGATGAGGGGAAATCAAAATTTCACTCGAGTATGTGTTTTTCTTTGAAGAGAAGAAGAAAATTCCCAGTAACACCCGGCCACTGGCTAAACGCAAGGGCGCTCCGGATGCCGAAATGAAGTTCAAAGACTTCAAATCCGACCGAGGAAAAATGTCAATGCAATGGAAGAACACTGATGTCAGCCTCACTGCGTTCAAAACTGCGGCCATCGACGTGATTGCAGAGCAAGACACAATTGAGCTTGCAACTCATGCTCGCGAGTTGGAGGATGCTGGTTTACTTGTCTGGAATGTGGTCATACCACATGGTGGCAGGTTCGCTGCAAACCAGAAGGCGGCACTTGACTCGGCGGAGGATTTCGAAGAGTTTCTTGAAGAGTGGGCCGGGAAAAGTGATACACGCAGGTTTACAGTCACTCTTGTGCAAAAGAACCCCAAGACTGCAGCACAGGTACGTCTCTTATCCTCTCTTCTTTTCTGTATCATAAATGATATCTGATGATCGATCAACCCAGAAAAAGCAAGCATTGAATTCCTTGAAGCAAAAACACAGTGGAGCCACCAAATCGACTGACCAGAACCCACTGCTGGGGCTTCACTTTCAGCCCAGATTGTCCATAATATCCAATTACTCAGGGCACAACATATTGACTCTGATCGCCTAAACGGGTCAAAGGAGGCTCCTGTGTTTATCAACCCCAAAGATCCAACCCAATATTTTGTTCTCACGGCTGATCGGCTTGCACTCTGGGCGCGAACGATGGTAGGCAATCTTCTTCTTCTTATATTCTCTTGGTATTTTCGCGCAGATGATTAACACATGATTGATTCTTTTGGACATACACAGATTCATAATAAGGATGTGACACTTACCAACCCACCCATATCACCTCCATTCAACTACATCACAAAAAAATTGACTGGGCCAACCTCCACACCACTAGCTTCACCCGGAGAAAACCGTTTGGCAGCAGGGTCAACACCGTCTCAAGCAAACGTGACGATTTCACCGAGTGTGCCGCCTTCCGGATCGTTCATGAGTCCTCACCCGATGCAATTCAACCCATACGTCATGGGGGCATGCCTTACATGCCCCCATCAATTTTGGTGTGGGAATGCCTGTTGGCTACCCCCCAATGCCAAACATGCCCTCCTTTGCTTACTCCCCAATGGCCAACCCCAGTTCGCTCCCCCTACCCATCCGGCGTTTCAAGTTCCTCCAATGGCCACATCAGTGCCACCCGGTGGATCGGCTGGCCTGGTAACCTCGTCTCCGGCTCCCTCAGACGATCAGGTCGAGATGGACGATTACTTCAAATTCGCTCATGTGGATATCCACAGCGGAGGCATTGCAACGGCGTTGGCTGAGCTCGGAATCAGCCATTATACTCAGTTCCAGAATTTCAAGGACTTCGAGTTGGAGGAGGCTGGCATGAAACGAGCACATGCCAGGGCTCTTACTTCTAACTACAAACGATTCGAGCGACACCTAAAATCGACGCGTCGTCTCAGTTCTTGATTGTCTTATGCTCACACCTGTTTGGTTTTTTTTTTTTCATGATTTTATATCTTGTTTTTCACTCTTATTTGCTTTTATTGTATCCTTTTCAGCTTGGTTTGTAGTGGGACTTTCAACTGAATCGGTAATGATACTCAACAACTTAGCCAAACACTAAGCTGAGCTAGGTAGATGCAAATGTCATTTCTTTGCATCGTTGAAGGAACTCGGGAGTGATCTTATGGATCAAGGAAGGGAAAACCAAATGTATTACTGACAAAGACACCGAGAGAATATGTGAATGCTAAGGAACTAAAGATGATAGATAAATTTAAGGAAATCCATTGAAGATGATAGAGAAATTGAATGCTAAGCAAATCAAAATTAAAAAAATCATCAATCTCGATCATCAGCCATAACCACAACCAGCGAACAATTTCTTGATTAAGTCTGAGGTAAAGACAAGCAGAACAAACTGATCGATAACATGAAAATTGTCTTCTCCTCCAGTCAGGAGATCTTGATTCCGTCTCAGAGCCGACTTGAAAATACTGAATCCCTTTTCAATTGGGTTCAAGTCTGGTGAGTATGCTGGCAGGTAAAGCAAGAGACAGCCTGCGGATTCGACTATATCTGCAACCCGTCCATTGTGATGGATTTGTGCGTTGTCCATGACAAGCACACTACATGGAGCTGGAAATGGGTTCATACAAGGAACCTAAATCAAAGTGAATGATAACATGATTGACATTAACAGCAAACACAAGATAAAAACCATGATAATGTTAAGACTGATCAATATATTTTCCAGGTAGAACTCAAAATCGTCACGTGTCACACTCTCTTCCTGAATCATATGTGCCACAACCCCCGACGTTGATATCGCTGGAATGACATTGAATTTATGAGTTGATCGCTGAGTAGGTACTCGCCGAGTACATTCACCAATAGGGCCCCACCCCATTGTCCTGGCCACTGTGTCAAGGCACACTCCTGATTCATCTGAGGAAGGGGACGGACGCATTAGTCAACAGTTAAAACTTGATTTACAAGATGAATCCTCACCGGTAAATACCAGACACTCGGTAGGTATTTCAGTAATCTGGAAAATGTAGTTCGCCTGTTCCTCTTCATCTTGGTTTGGGTGGACAGTGCAAATAGATTTTCGTGACATTTGCAGGCGATTGTGGAGGGTATCGGAGATAGTCTGCATGCAGACTTGAACACCGTGAGCTTCCCTTAAGCGTGTCTGAATCTCATCCAGGTACAGCGTGGGGTTTTCCATGACTAGATCTTTGATGAATTGATTCTCCTCCGGTGTCAACTCCAAAGGCCGCCCCCTAGTCAAGTAAGTTTCCGGGTCACAAACGACCGAAAGAGTTTTCTCGTACAGTCGTTGCCATCGTATGAAGGAGTCAGGGCTGATTGAGGCCCCCAGTTCGGCGTTGACTTCGGCAAGGGTCTTCCCTTCGTTTGCTGCCTGCACCGCCACATATTTAACATCCGCCGAGTATTTCTGGAAAACCATCACTGTTGGAGAAAATTCATGAGTTAGTAATGCAATCTGTTCAGGTGGTACAATAAGGAATACAATAAGAAAAAACTTACCCATGTATTATTGACGATATCGCAGGCGGCAACCTATCGACGGAGTCGGAGTCCGAAGCTGGGTGAATCGAGCTGCAGTCTCGGGTCTGTAGATGATGCAACCCCGCCTGAAAAACCGGGGGAAAAAAAAATTCAGGGGCAAAAAAAAAATTTGGCGCGCAAAAAAAAAAAATGTGAAATCCGCAAGCTTTTGTGGATTAGCTGTACCTCATGGTCTGGTAAAGAGCTCGGAGCTTAAGCAATTTTAGCTTCTCTGGACCGTCGGGCCAACAATTGCCCTCAAAGCTGCCAAGCCAACCGCCACCAAGGCAGGCTGACCCTAGCTTAATACAATCCCCTCTTTCGCGAACGAGCCTCTGAACTTCGCGAGCCTCTGAAAGATGGGCTTGCACTTAAAGCTTCCCCCATGGCCTGGAAGCTCCGTATTTTGTGGCTTTTCCAGATGGTCTGACGATGAAGCACTGATTGCTCCAGATCCATGGGGAATTCCTGAGCCAGGTGAAGTTGCCTGCATAGCTGGCAATCTTGGCCATCTTTTTGTCTATTTTTTATTTTATTTTTCCCAAAAAAAACCCTGCGTCCTTTGATTCTTGAAACAAGACTCAAGAAATGCGACTTCAATACTGGAGGACTTCCCGTCGCATCTGCAGCCCCTGCAGAACCAGATTTGCAGCTGCTGACTTATTCCTAATTTTACAAGACCCATATACATACACCCCCAACCCTTTAAATACACGGCAACATCCTAATTTTTAACATCCAACTTCCACAGCTCACGCCATCAACACACACCCAACATGCCTTCCCGAACACAAAAATCCATCCACACCCCAAAATCAATCTCAATCAGTTTTGGACACATCTCAGCCGGCCCCATCAGACATGTCCAATGCGGCCCCTCACAAACTCAGTCTAACATTCCAAATACCCAGCCAAATTCTCAATCCACTGCTGCAGCGGCGGCTTCAGCTTCCCAAAAACAACACGGCAGAGCCAAGGGATCGCAAGGCTATAATGCTGCAGATTGCACCGCATTAGTGGCTGCAGTGAAGGAGATCTTGCCCCTTGGCTCACAAGATTGGTCGATGGTCTTGGGCAGATACACTGAATACACGGAAGCCAACAACCGCGCCATTCGAGAACTTGACTCGCTCAAGATTAAGTTCCAAGCATTGGTGAATCATTCCAAGCCCACCGGAGATCCCGACTGTCCCTTGTACGTGCGTGAGGCCAAGGCAACCCAATTGGCCATGGACAAACGGGCTGAGATTTTGGCGTGCAGTGATTCGGGTTCTGAAGAAGAGTGAGTGTTTTTTCCCCATTTTTTAGTATTAAAAAAAAGGAAAAACTGATGTTGTGTTTTCCAGAAATGGTGTGGGCGCCGAAGTCAGTATGTTGATTGATGATGAAGGTGGTGAACCAAGGCAAAGTCATGTCAATGAATCTGTCTCTTCAACTCCGGCGGCTCAGATGGATCTCTTGGCCTCAACAGCGTCGTCGCAAACATCTCTGGCAATGCCCTTTAGTGCCTGGTCTCAGCACGGACTAGGGCCCCACAGATCTCTCTCAACTAAGGAAGGAAGCACCCGGGCCCACTCTCAAAGTCCTCGCAAAATTGCTGAGTCTCACAGCCCTCGGAAAAATGTGGCATCAAACCGTTCGCAGGCTGGAGGTCGAGGTGGCTCAAGTCTAGAGCAATCAATGACCGCATTCTTTGATCCGATTGCGCGGGAGAAGAGAGAAAACGAACACAGCATGTCGCAGTTCTATGAGATGCAACTTTGAGATGCAAACAAACTAATCGAGAAGCTTAGAGAAGAAAACACTCGGCTTTGCGAGGAGATTGGTGCGGTGCGACTGGGTGAACAAGCTTGAATGGCTGAATTACAACAAAAGATCAATGAACACAAGTTCGACAATCAAGCTCTCCAGAACAAACTCGACCTCGTTCAAATGCGATTTGACATGATTTCGGGAGGTTCTTTTGATTCACAGCCGCCTTGTTTCCACCCACGAAGCCAGGCATCCAGATCTGGCGCGCATCATAACTCATTGGGCCCATCTAATGAATCTGATATGATTGACCCTCAGATTTAAAGTTGTTTGTTTCTTTTTTGGCCATCCCCTCTCCCCATTTCTGCGTCTGATATACATGTTTAGACTCCTTTGAATGCGCTTCCGAAGTGCTCTATCCAGTGTGTTTGCAAAATAAATACAAATAAAGATTATCTACACATTGAAGATAGGTTTCCGAGAAAGAGAGTGCACAAAAAGAAGAGATAAGTGCGACAGTGAGAGAGACCAGTTCAAAGAAGAGCAAAAAAAGTACAACTAAGCATTGAAGAGCAAAAAAAAACACTACAACCAACCATTGTAGTAGCAACTAATTCGGCAATGTTTTTGGATGGAACCAAATAACATCTGATGAAAAGATTGGCTTAAGATGTTCGATTCTGTTTCCACAGACTGATACACAGTCTGCGTTTGATTGATTCGGACTGATCGGCATCGTACCTGATGCAGACGTACAGCTAGTTCCAAGACCTTGGCTCGATACAGATGATTTGTTCCCGGAAGAGGGAGTTTCAGGCGTCCAAATGATCCCTGAAGCGACCTCATTCCCCACTCTGCCGCCTGTCGAGCTGATACTAGCTGCTCGTTCAATATTTTCAGTCTTGAATACGCACGGGGGCTGGATGGTAGCCGATCACCTCGTTTCATGGGTGCCAAAATCCGGTACTCGAGGCGATTTGTTTGGCGTGGGAATGCCGTATCGCTGATAATGTGATACCCTTCTGGCGTTTCATTCAAGAGCTTTGCGTAGAGACAATCGGCAATGTTCGAGTTGTGCCATGAGCCAGGCGCGTTAAGGATGGCATGTAAAATGGATCCATTGGGTGAGAATGTCAGAATATTGCTACAGTAGTGTGAGCATGTCCAGCCATTATAATAGGCATTCTGCAAGCTGGAAAATCAACAAAGAATTAGACCAGTTAAAATCATAAAATGATGAGTACATTGAAAACTCACTTATTGTCGTCTGCAACATTAACAGGAATATTGAGTCCATCAACAAACCCGAAGCACTTGGATAAGAGAGGAAATTTCCTCTCGATCATTGAGCTGTAGTACTGACATTTGGCCTCAGTCGAAGGCCAAGATATGCGGGATATCTTTAATGATCGGAGGACTGAAAGTAGGCATTCGCGACCATGTTGGAGATCTCAAGCACATACAGCAGGTGTAATCGAGAAAATCTGTTGTAGACTGAAGCCAGCCATCGTCGAGCTGAGCCAATGAAGAAGTAAGGCAAGTGCACCAGCCGCATCAAGAGATCTTCGTGCCACTTGTGGTTCACCATTTGGGTTGACATCTGACCTTGGAATAGTGGACAAATTCCAAGCCAAATCAAAGGGAATCAGGAGGGTCTCGAATGTGCGGACGTCAACTCCCATGGTTGTAATAAATGCCCAATCGTTTCCTACATTGCGCAGATGTGTCCATGGACTGCTGAATTGAGTATGCCTGGAAATGTCCTGGCGGGTAAGATATGTCCGGAGTGTTCGAATGGAGCCACGTTTACCAAGGTATGCCAGGGCTATAATTGTAGCGGCCGCGTCGTCCTCTTCCTCCCTCCTTCGATGATGGTCCTTTTGGAAATTGGGGATAATTGAGCTGTAGAGATGTGCCAATCAGTGCGCGTGCTTTCATCTTGATAAATTTTAAGTGGAGAACAACTTACCTCATGTCGAGCTGAGTTGTGAAAGAATGATGTGTGCACTTTTGGTAAGGAGTTCTGTTAAGGAGTTCTGTGTAGATTTGGTATCATGGGGTGACGGGAAGCTGAATTTACAAGGGGAACCAGATTTAGTTTTAGCCTTTCTAAATCTGGTTCTGCAGGGGCTGCAGATGCAATGGGAAGTCCTCCACTGAAATCATACTTTTCTGATTCGAGAAGTACAATCAGATTGAATTTGAACTGTTGTTCAATCCACTACAGCGGATATGACAGTTTGCTTTCAGTAATAGAAGCCTGTTATAATCCCTCATTGTGTTACATTTTTTCAAATAAGAAGGTCAGTAATAAGAATTGGTTTATCGGCATCCTCTGAGCAAAATACTTCAACAACAGCAATCTGAGCAAAATACTTCAGCAAGAACTCGCCCGATTCAAGATGCATCAGCTTGCACTGGCCAAACAAGTAAGGAAGACGTCAGGAATTTCTTTTTACATTAAGAAGGTTTACGAAAAAAGTGATGACAAGTTGAAGGAACACATCATCAAAATATCTGTTGAGAAGTACAAGCAACAGCCAAAAACTTTGCAAGTTGAAGCTGTTTTGAATCTTGCCAAAGGTCACAACACCTTCTTGATGGCAGGTACTGGATTTGGGAAGTCACATTTATCCAAGATGTTTTTCGAATGATACCACAATCAAAAATCGCAATTGTGTTGGTTCTCAACCCACTTGACTCCTTAGGGAGAATCAAGTATATGAGAAGGAGCAAGCGGGATTCACTGCCATTAACTTGAAAAAATGAACTTCAACAAATC
>SMGU01010770.1:0-15155 GCA_004348175.1 Puccinia novopanici
GATGCCGCCGTAAGTGTCCCTCAACTGAGCAAGCCCAAGAGCATCCAACGAAACTTCAGACTGGTCGACTATTTATCATTTTCTTCGCTATTGTTCCCCTTAAGTCCGGCGTAATATTTTCCCCTTCAGAAATCGACGCAAAAAGAATATTCAAACCGCCCGCGTCATCTTTCCCAATGCAGAAATCGATGAAAAAAGGAATAACTGAACGTCCCTTCAAAGAACCATACCATTTACATATTCACTTCGTCCTTCCGCCAAAACAAGCAAGAAATCATCAGCAACAATTACCATTCTCCTAGCTGTGGTGCCCCGTGCATTTATCCTATCCAGGTGACACAACCATTTCAACACACCCTTTTAACGTTACTATTGTTTGTAGCCTATCGCAAGATTGCTGCAATTGTTCATGGAATCACCAACTTGGAACATTCCCACCGAAATATTTCCACCAAACCGCAGCTGACGCAATCTCTTGACCGACGTGTCCATCCCTCCCTCACCCTGCATTCCATGCGCTTAGCATCTACCAACGAAGCTACCCTTCCGTCGGCCTTTTGCTTTACTCCTAGGCTCGTACCCATTCAACCAAGGCCGGGGCAATGCCCTTCGTGGATTTTCTCGTCAGATCACCTTAATATCTATACCTTTCCTGCGGAAGCTAATATCTAAAAAAGCCGCTTGTGTTCTACCCACAGCAGTATAATTCACCTGTGTGATCAATCCCACAACACGCTTCAACGAGAGCTCGCCTTGATCAGACACCTCGCACCCTGCATTCGACTTATCTACCTTCTACCAAAGAATCAATCCTCTTGTCAGGTTGAGATTCCCATTCAACCAGAAACCGGTGCACTTTCCCATTTACTTCTACCACTAAAGATTCAAGAATGACCCCTTGCTAATGAAATGTTTCATGGGATGGCTTCAACCCAATCTTTGATCCTGATCCCTTGGCACTCAGTTTTTCGTGGCTGTCTGGGCCTTTGGCTTGACATTTATAATCCATGAGTACCTCTTTCTCATCAGTTCCAGTTTTTGCTCACCATTATCCTGCGATATCATGACAGATAAGAATCCTAGACCACGCAATTTCCCTGTTGGGATATCCTCCTTGGTACAAGCCACAGATAGTGTCAGTCATTTATTCTCATCTCCCCCTGGTCATCCTGGTTCACGCCTTGTTATTCATAAATTCGCTATGCTTTATTTCAGGCTACCTCCAACTTAGCCTCGGGATATCAATACGGCATATTTACCAGCCCAGCTATATTTCTTGTGCCGCGGGGCCCCCAATTGATTATGAGACCACTCTACTGGCTAACACTTCCACGGCCTTTTCGTTGGAACCGGACTACCTCTACTACATGTACGGGAAACTCTTATGCGGGAACGAGGCTTCCCCCCCAGTCATCCAATATATCCCTGAGAGCCTTATCCGCGTGTGCAAGGCAAAGTACTTCATCGGAGATCCCACCAATAAGACCGTGGTCCAAAGTTTCGGTAATGTTGCCTTGATGGAAAGAGAATCCGCTCAAACAGATGGAAACGTAGAGAACAACCTCATCGTTACTATGAATCACGTCGACTGGGACTTGCAGGTTAGTAATTTTTTTCCTCTGACCCTATTACCCTTGTTCTTAAATTCTCGGTCTACACAGGCGCGTGGCCTCAAGCGCTTCCAAGTGAAGTACAGGATTCCTGGACGCCGCAACCTCATAAATGCGCAAACGCTGTTCGAAGTTGGCCGGGAATTTATTCTGTACGGTAACATCGTCGACTGGGACCATGCCCGTCATATGCCATTAGTTGAAGTAAGTCGGCTTTTGCTTCGATGATACATTTTCCACGGTATTAATCAAATAAACAGGTCATTTCCTTGACTTGGACCAATCCCCTTCACAAGTCCGCGCGGCCGTTACCCCAACACCTAGCCCAAACAATAGTCCGTCACGAGCTGGTCGCAGGATGTATGTACTTATATCTTCGACTTTCGACAATCCATACATTTATACTGAACCGAGCCCGTAGATTTCGTTTTGGCCAAGGACCGTCTTCTTCCCACCCTGATACGAATCCCAACCACGCCGGCCATGGGGATAACCCGGAACGTATCGCCGGACCATCCACTAACCCAACGGCCTTGGTTGCCAACCCCGTAGGGGCTTCACAAGATTCTACAGCGGAGCCGGCCATTCCTCCCGCCAACCCCGTCGACTCATCCTCGGAACCCAACCATGATTCTCCTTCAAACCCCGCGGCATCAGGTCTCTCAGATCTCAAGCGTGCAGCGAGACCTGGGAGCGTTGCTGCCGGCAAACGAAGAAAAGAATAAAAGGCTATAACCTATTGCTGAGCCAATGCCGCTCATTCCATTTATTTCTTCCTCCTAAGGAATGACCTTTTTCCGCAAGACCTTGCACCCAAATAACAAATTTATTATGCCTTAATCTTAATCTCGAACCACAACGTCAAAGGGTACTTGTAGATTAAGATCATTGTACAGACTTGTGCCTCCGCCAATTCTTATTTTATATTAGGAATGGAACTAAGATTTAACCTCAGCCTATTATTTATTCTCAAATGCGATTGAGCCGCGTGAAATGTGCCTATCAATCTGATCTTAGCTTAAACTGCGATCAGAACTACGGGTCATGTTTTTCGCAACTTTAGCGCCTAATTTGGAAGAGTCACGGCTGAAATTGATCTTGCTGGGACAATTCAACCTACCATTTCTCCCTGACCTGGACCGTCAAATACCAAGCCACTTGACCTCTGGCCTTTGTTCAAGCAACTTCCGGCAAAAATCAGGCTGAACACATGTATCGAACTATGAAAGAGTCTATTTGGGCAGGAGTTGCTGGACTTTGTGAAGGTTGTTTTCAACGAAAAGAAATAGCAAGAGTAGAAGTGTCAAACATTAACCTCATTTGCGACGAGGCCTGGCGAGGTCCTACCAATAATTAAAGTTGCGCACTAAGTGGAAATTAATTGGAGTGCAAGTCATTTGTAATCCTTGTTTCAATCCGAGCACAGGTGAGGCCAGTTACTAGGATCTTTTGTCTACATGAACAAGTTGGTTCCACCCCGACAACGTTGTAAGTAATCTCTATCGGTAGAAGGGGATAATTGACAGCGCTGTCCATTATTATGTATACCAAAACGGAGGTCTTGCAGGCAAGTAACATGCTTTGCACGGTAATTTCTTAATCCAGTTGTGTTATTATTTTTTCTGACCTTTCCCAACGCCAGCCACGTGCTTGCGAAATGTTTTCGAGCACACGGGTCATACGAATTCGAAGGGCCATACGCATGTTAAACTTAATAAGGGGCCGTAAAATTTACTTGGTAGCTCAACGTATACGATAAACGGAAAATAGGAAGTGGATGATGGATGCAGACGAAGCGAAAACATACGATGAGTATAGCTAAAACATTACGTTATAATTACGCCTAGATTGAAGTCCGCTATTGACTTCGGCAGCCGACTCAACGCGAAACCTGTACCCCTGAGTGAACCCACCGGTGAGTCAACCACGGTGTCCCGCATTTACTTATGTCAGCGATCAGTGTATTTTTCAATCTGTTTCCCAGTTAGGTATTTTTACTTTCATCTGTCAAGAAATTACCACTTATACGTGTTCAAACACCCGGACAAATCATCTTCGCGCGCAGCTTGATCATCAATGAGATTTGAAGTCGAGAAGGGCCCCGCGGTCGTGACACAAGATGAAGCCTACGAACCATTTATCAAATCTCGAACCGGGTTCTTTCGGCCACACGATCTGGGACTGTGCGAATTCACCTGCATTCATTGTCAAGGACTACACTGGAAGGCCGAACTAACGGTGGCTGATTTGAGGCGGAATCGGCATTCTTACTCGGCTTGTTGTCATAAGGGACAGGTTACGTTACCCTCGTCAGACGCTCACGCTCCGCCGTATCCCCAATGGTTCCAAGATTTGTTCATACATCAGGATTCGTGTCAGTGTTTCCCTTTCTTGTCACTTTTTGATGGTTTGAATTTAATGTTGAGAGACCAAGTGTCATTAATGTATTCTTTGTTCCCTCAGCTTCCAAGGCATTTCAGCAAGCGATCCGAAAATACAATAACGCGCTCTCTTTCACGTCCGTTGGCTGTAGCTACATCCCGCTCAATTCGAACGCGCGAGGAGCCCCTGTATTCACCATATCTGGTAATATGACTCATCGGATTGGACACATTTTGCCAGAACATGGACAAAGACCAGCATTCTCTCAAATTTCGTGGTCGGAGGTGGAGATGATATTGAGGCGGAATTGAGGTTAAATGTCGCCGAGGGACAACGAGCAAAAAACGGAAAACCAACTACACTCAACTTGAGCCTAATGAAAAAACTTCAAGATTTTATGTATGCTGTGAATCCATACACTCAGATTTATAAGCTCGCTGGCGATCTAATCCGGACAGGGAAAAATGTGAAGTTAGCTCTGAAAACGGTTCAGAACGCGGCCAAGAATCCAAACACTTATAACAAGCCAAATCCTTACGAAGTTGGGATGATAATTGAAGGCTCGGGATCCGTCGACAATCCACGTCATATTGTTCTCCACCCCCGTTCCGGTGGAATCCAAGTTATCAGCGACATGCACTCCGGATATTTTCCGTTACGATACCCCATCTTGTTCATCTTCGGAGCGCAACAATGGGAGCCAACTTTTAAACGCATGGACAACCAAAGTGAGCGCTTTATCATGCACTTTTCCCAATTAGCTTTTCTTTAACGCAATGTCCATTAGATCGTAGGATTTCGCAGTTGGAATGGTTCTCGTACCTGTTGTTCAAGCGCCCAAATGTATTCTCACCCATACTGCTTGGTCGCCTCCTACACCAAGAAATTGTGGTCGACATGTACATCTGCGTTGAAAGATCTCGCCTGAATTTCATCCGCTTCAACCAAGAAAAATTAAGAATAGATCAATATCAAGGATTGGTCGAGTCATTTGGCGAGAACTACGATAAATCAGGCGGGAAGGTCGTGTTACCTTCGACTTTTATTGGTGGCCCAAGAGCTATGACTCAGCTATATCAAGATGCAATGAGCTTGGTCCGCGAATACGGAAGTCCTAGCATATTTTTGACAATGACTGCAAACCCGAACTGGATTGAAATCATTCGAGAAATTCCCCAGGAGACCAAGCGATCAATCATCCGACCATAGTTGCAAGAGTTTTTTACTTGAAGCTGAAGCAATTACTTTTCCAAGTGTTGAAATTAAACCGCCTGGGACGCGTCGTCTCATATGTTTACACAATTGAGTTCCAAAAACGGGGCTTTCCACACGTTCACATGGTCCTAACCCTTGACCCAATGGATCAGCCGAAAACGACACAGGACGTAGATCTGTTGGTTTCAGCAGAGATTCCGGATCCGAATCTCGAACCCGATCTTTATAACATTGTTAAAGTGTCCATGTTACATGGCCCTTGCGACGGTCGACCGTGTTCTAAGAGTGGAAAGTGCAAGTATCGGTATCCAAAAGCGTTCTCAGAAGAAACCGCCTTCGTAGAAGGGTCATACCCTGCGTACAGAAGGAGAGATGACGGACAATCGATCACGAAGGGCAAGACAACTTTTACCAACCAACATGTCGTACCTCACAACAAGTTCCTGTCGATTTTTTTTAATTGCCACATAAATGTTGAAGTCGCTGTGGGCATCGAAGCTATTAAGTACTTATACAAGTATATCACAAAGGGTCACGATCGCAGTTTCCTTGAGCTCCACGACAACGACGAGACAGCGGCTTTTATTGATGCACGTTATGTTGGTGCCCTGAAGGTGAGCCTTTGATTGAGGAATATCTGAACGTCTCATTAATTTTTGATTTAGCTTCGTGGCGCTTGTTCCAGTACGAGCTCTCAGACCGACATCCGGCAGTTCAACGCTTAGCCATCCATGGGACCGGGCCTCAACCAGTTTCCTATAATAATGGAAAAGGCGCAGTGAAGACCACGAAGGCCGAGGCTCCGCCGAAGTCGACGTTGACGGATTATTTTCGATTAGTTGAAGACAACGCAATGGGACTATGGAAGTCGGCGAGGGACTGCACCTATACCGAGATAGTCAACAATTTCTGGTGGGACGAATCTACTCTTGCTGGCGCCTCGCGAAAAACCTCTGCAAACTGTTGGGCGCATGCACTTTGCTTCAATACATCAAGGAGAAAGATACTACATTAGGCTTCTGCTATCTTATAGGAAAGGCGTCTCGTCTTTCTTGGCGCTTCATACGTGAATGGCCATGTTTACGGCACATTCCGAGAAGCAGCGGATGAACTTGGACTTCTTGTTAACGATAGACAGCACAATCTTAGCCTGCAAGAAGCATCGGCGTTCAAAACGGGACATGAACTCCGTGTTATGTTTGGGCTGATCTTGGTATTTAGCCCTCCGGCTGATCCTCAAGCATTACTCCAAAAGCACATGGTGCATTTATCGGATGACGTCGAACATATGATGATTCATAGGTACAATTTGAAAGAACCATCATCAACGGATGTAGAGGCTTTACTATGCACCTTTTATCAACATCATCGAGGATATGGACAAACCCTGGAGAACGTGGGTATCAAGAGAACAACAGATCAGATAAATTGTTTCGCTCAATTGCAACAATTTACTCGACTAAATGGGGAAGGTTCGATCTCGTCGAGTTTAGAAGCTAGAATCAGTAGCCTTAATTTGATACAAAAGTCTAGCTTCGACGAAATTGTGGCGAGCTTAACAGATATTACTTTGCCCCGGTTATTTTACTTGGACGGTCCCGGTGGGACGGGAAAAACTATCTCCTAAACGTTCTCATTGATCTATCGCTTGCACGTGGTGATTCACCTATAGTCGTTGCCTCAACAGGGGTGGGGCTTTACTCCTGAACAGGGGTCAAACCGCTCATACTGCGTTCCAAATACCTCTAACCATCCAGCCTGATAGTGAATGCTCGATTTCGCCCTTCACTAAGCGCGGGAAACAATTAATTTTATCTGGATTTGTTATTTGGGACGAGGTGGTCACAATGCACAAGTTCGCAGTTGAAGCGTCGATCGAAGCCTCCGAAAGCTCACAGGATCCGCGGAGCCTTTTGGCGGGAAAGTAGTGCTTTTTGCGGGGGATTTTCGGCAAACTTACCCGTTGTTCCCCTTGAGGCTTTCCCATCGCAGAGACACGCAACTTTAAAGTCATCGTATGTCTGGCGTTGGTTCGTAAACTGAGGCTCGAAGGAAACATGCGGCTCAGGAAACTTGAAGCGGGTCAGAACATTGCCGAGATCCAGGATTTGGGCAAGAGTTACTGGACTTGGGTGAAGGTCGCCTTCAACGAAAAGAGATAGAGAGAATACAATTGTCAAACATTAACGTCATTTATGACGAGGTCAAGGCAAGGTTGATATCGAAAGCTACGTCAGATGTGTACGGTGATTTGCGATCTAAGGTGGACGAAGGAGAATTAGCCTACTTGGACTACATGCGCGAGCGTGCGATATTAGCACCGTTGAACGCAGATACGGTCGCAATAAACCGAATTATGACAAACTGCCTGGACGGTGAAGGCATGGTCTCAGTTTCTGTAGATACACCAGACAAGCTCCGAGTTGACTCCCTTCCCGCCGAAAGCCTCAATCAGTTAAATTTTCCCGGTTTCCCAGCGCACAAGATCACTGTCAAGATCGGGATGCCTATCATGATAATTCGGAACTTAAACATGAATGAGGGTCTCTCAAATGGAACGAGGATGATAATTACAAAGTTTTCTAAACGCGCTATTGTTGCAAAAGTCATGACGGGAAAATTTAGGCACAAGGAAATTGTCCTTCCAAAAATTTTATTGCATTTTGAAGGTGAATCTCGAGCGAAGATTTCTTTCTATAGATATCAATTTCCGATTATGCTTGTTTTTCTATGACGATAAACAAGAGCCAGGGGCAAACTCTTGAAAAAGTTGCTGTATACCTGAACTCTTCTTGTTTTGCCACGGGCAACTGTATGTAGCACTATCTCGGGTCACGAACCGCTTAATCTTAAAGTCTTCTCTTCCCATCAGACTGATAGTATAGTCAATGTTGTATATCAAGATTTTCTTGACGAGGATTAATTGAATAGCTTAGGTCTTTTTTTGGTGTTAATATATCAATTTTAAATATGGGATTAATCTAAACATCGGGACACAATTTGAATGAATAGTATACTAGAGCGGATTAATCCATTTCAAATAGTTTGCCTCAATTAATCCATTTCAAATAGTTTGCCTCGGTCAGTACTGGACTTCGCAAAATTGTTGCGGTTTGAGCTAATGACAATGTCATCTCCCGATGTTGCTTAGGTTTCCTGTATCGAACGTTAACGATTACATTGCTCGCTCAATTTCTAGATGGTCAATCGATGGTAAGCGTGGTCAGCGGTGAATCTGCTAGCACAGCGGGGGATTCCCTAAAGGAGGAAGAACTTGGTTTCAGGCACTATGTCGAATCATATAACATTGAACCGGGCATTTGTCCTAGGTGGGTGAGGCTTGGGGTCCGAACACGCCCCAGCCCTCCGATTCAGGCAAGGTGCAATCCTTTCAAGAATATAAATCTTTTCCATGTGGATTGAGGACGTTAAACCATTATGTTCCCTTATCCAAATTGGTCAATGAAACTGGGTTAGAATGCCATTCCCGTCCCGGTTCAAGCTAAGGTCCTGTTCGCATTTCAACAATGACCATCGAACACATACTTGAAATATGGCCTCTTCGGGAGGACTCTACGGTGCGATTGTGAAGACACGATGGTTGAGTCATATATTGATGACCAATCATGTGTTTTAGTACGGATCCATGCAAGGCACCCGGACAATTTCTGAGTGCCCCTGGTACCGTCTCCGTCCGAGTCCAAGCCAGGGGAGAAGCTACAATGTTTTTAGGATTCCGGACTTGATATTGTTCTGAGAACATCACAACTCAAGAAAACGTACATTGTGTACTTAAATTAGTTTCACTCAAAAGCGTAAGGCTATTACTTTAGTTCTGGCGACAATTGTGCTTACAAGCTTCGCATGTCCAGTTGCGGTCAAAAATCAAGGGACCGATGGAACCGGGCGAAGCAGATGTCAATCGATACCTAATGGTACAGTCAATCATCATACGTTTTCGGCGAGAGAAAAAAAGGCTTAGTGATCTCTTGGATAAGGTAAGCGACGTCGATTTTCAGTTTTTTCTTCTTTAGATGCAGGTTCTTACTGAGCAATGCTGCTCGTAGTTAAATATCTTGACGGAAGAGGAAATGGATATTGCTGTAGACGTTCAGAAAAAAGCTTTGAAAAGCAATATCGACATCTGTTCCTACTGGATAAGGGAGGTTGGATTTCTGAGTACTCAAGCTTAACGTGATATGTGCTAGAGCCTTCGTTGCCCAAACCGTTGGTGTCCAGTTGTATGCCTTATTTATTGACAGGGGGTTATGGTTGTAAGCAAGCGATTTCCGGAGAAGTAGTCATATGAGTTCACCGGATCCGGCGCGTTGGAATCACGCTTAAGGGGTCAGCCTCAGCTGGAAATTCCTTTTTCTCGGGCATCGTCCTTAGTCGGGAATATGTTCATCTTTATTCGTCGACATAATTTTATTACTTTTCAGGTGTCATTTTTGATCTGAGTCAAGGCCCAGTCCTAGCCGTCAAGTTCTCATTTCTGTAGATCCATTTTACTAGAACCGCAGAGAAGTATGTTAACAATCGAGTCGGTCGCAAGGATTGCGAAGAACCAACCGGTTCTACGTGGTTTTAAATATGATATCGAGGGAATACGGACGTGGACAGTGATCGACAACAGGCTATGCGTAAGCAAAGGGTTTAAGTTGAATCTGGAGACGTGTTGTCCTCGAGGAGATCAAAGCGACGCTCGACCTTGGCTTGTATTCAATGGATCAGTTGAATTGAACTTCAGCGGGGGAAACCACGGAGTTTCATGCCATTCTGCGAAATACCTGACCATGGCTAAAGCCAAGGATCATGCCAAAAAAGGACCCGCGATCAGAGGGGAGGTCTTAATAATCGAGTGTGGTCCTGTGACGACAGTGCAGGTGGAAGATAACAGCCAGGTACTTTCATACCGGCTTTCCCTTTAATAAAGTATACTAATCGTAGTGCACCATTTTTGGATTTAGGGTACGATAAGCTGTTACGCGGATCCATGTTCAATTTTCTTGGATTTAGGCCTAAAACCAGGTGAACACGTCTGGATAAAAGGCGTTTTTTTAGGGGAAGTAAGCTCTGGGCTTGGGATTGAGGTCAGTACAATCTTGATGCCTGCTTGCGCATAAACTAATAGGATAACAACACAGGTGGAGTTCGTAGAATGAATGGGCTAGAACAAGGGGGGATATTGCGGACGAGGTTGGAAAGAATACGGCCCATCAGGAAAAAATCCAATAATAAAATTTCTTTACTTTTTCAGTTAAATTGTCTTTTTCGTTTAAAAGTAACAATACACGGGTTCGAATAGGTTCTGATTCGTGGACGAGAGACTTAAAAATTAATAATGAAAATAAGGCTAGCTTATAGGAATATAAGATTAATTTGTACAAATGTTTTGGTCTTGGAGCTTAGTATTTGGAATCAGAGGCCCCGGCGGCGTAGCCGCCGTTGAACTCTAGTCAAAATTGAATGGACAAGCACATCAAATCAACAAGCCGACATTTTCACAAAAAGACTCGGTCCCAACAAAATGGAAGACGCCATCCAAAAACTCGGGTTGAGACGGTGAAAGTTTACATTCTTGGGGGGGGGTGTTAGAGTTAAAATTACCAAGAATATAAACTTAGTTTAAATCAATAACTTTGTTGTAAAATCTTAACCTAATTTGTCATACTCTCACCACTGCGGCGCACCTACTTGTATTTAGCTTTAGTCTTGTAGCGTCCGGCCCGGTTTCTCTTTCCTCACCGAGATTGGAAACCGGAAGCCGTACGTGTCGGATCTAATCCTGCGACGCATTTCTTGTCGTCAGGTGAGTAATAAAACACCGAGATTGGAAACCGGAAGCCGTACGTGTCGGATCTAATCCTGCGACGCATTTCTTGTCGTCAGATTTGCACTTCATTATAGTACATACGTGTGTCCAAACAGGATCGATGGAAAAGATTTTTAGATGTGCTCTTATTTGGTTGCGATACTCAACACCGCTTATCCCGGCAAGTCTCCTGTACGTGATTCAACTGGATCCAGAAAAGATGTATTGCCACCGACATCGATTGTCGCTTGTACTCTTTTGATTAGAACCTCCACCATTGATCGTCACAGCTCCTCGTATTCCTCCGCCGCCACCAATTGTCGCTTGTAATCTTTTCATTTGAACCTCCACCAGCGTTGATTTTAATTTGTTTGTTTGTCCCTTATTTGCCCAGTCTTTCTGTACAGGTTAAACGAATCTAGAACCTCATGATTTGTCTTCATCAATCTTGCCGTTCGACCTCCTCCTCTTTATCGACTATTCCTATTGATCAACAATGCAGCGCGATTGATTTGTTTCTTATCCGCCCAATCTTCCTGTACAGGTCGAATGATCCTAGAATTTGTATTTGGTCTTCATCGATTGATAGAAAAAGAAGGATGCATCCAGTAACTTGGCTATGCCCATCTCCTCCACAGAGTGCCTGCCATCTGTACGGGATCGATGTCTTCACTCTCCGCGGCCTTGATCCATGGCAATAGACACCGCCGCTAACTCCGAGTCATATGACTGATATTTGGTCAAGTACATTGAGCCTGCCATTTGCTGCACTGCCTGCAATTTCGATCACATTTTTCTTCCTCATTTTCTTGTCGCCACCAGGAAAAACCCCCTGTATGCGAGTCAACAGGATCAATCAATAAAAGTTTTAGGGGTGCTTGAGACCATACCCGACGGAGCCTTTACTCCGATCGGAGATATTGAGCCATTGTTATCAAAGTGGGTCTTCATAGGTGAGCCCGTCGAATATAAAATAGAGGCTGTTCCTGCCCTGGTCCTCCTTCATCCCATCAACATCCCACACCATGACTCCTCTTCTTCACTCCTCCCTCCATTGTAACCTGACTCGATTTCCCCTATTGTTTTTCTCTTATATTCCTCCCTGCTTCAGTACCGCAAGGAAAACCGTGCCTTCCTCTCTTGCTCTTGCATCCCAATCGACTCCTTCAACCCCCTTCGTCGACTAGCTCGGTCGACTTCCAGAAAAGATTGAGAGCCTGAGTTCGACTCAGTCTCCCCTGGCCTCCATGTAAGTCCTATCGCTTCGCTGTTGTCTTCTTCCCTTTACTGATCAATGTTTGCTTCTATCTTCTTCCACCCCTTCTGTGTATTGTCCATTGCCTGATCGCTAACTTTGCCCCCTTATGCTTTGTTATCCGCAGCGCCTCTTGCCCTGCTGTGTTTTGGTGACCAATCTGCTAGCTTCCCCTATTGACCACTTCTTCTTCCGCTTGTAGTTTGTCTGGTGATTTTTATGAATGCAATGTACTTCGATGTAACCATTCAGTTCGCACTGTTTGCTGATACTAGTGCATGGCTGGATTTCCATGGTATGGTAATATGTCCTTATGTTCCAATTGGCCTCAAGCTCCTTTAAGCTGCATAGATCTATTCTAAACCCTGGACGCCCTATTCCGAGCCCTCCAGCCAATTCCAAAGGTCTGGAGCTGCATGCGACTTGACCCAAGTGTTATTAAGACTAAATAGCTTGTTCCGAGCTTTATAACTGGAACCGAGTGTGGTCTTCTAGCCTACCAGGCTGGGTCTGAGTTTTTTTTATTTTATTATTATTATTATTCTCTTTGAAATTGAAGTTTAAGGTTTTGTGTGTGCTTTCAACAGCGACTGGAGATGGCTGCCTTGGACCAGGAAGCTCAAGATCCATCTACGATCTGAAAAAGAAATCCGCCCAAATCCAGTGCCAAGTATTCCTAGGCATTAGTAGGATTTTTTTTTTTTATCTAAATGTCTGTGATAGAAGATGTGTCAATGAGAACAAGATCAAAGCATGAAACTGAGTGAGATTTTTTTTTTTTTTTACTAATAGTACAAGGTTAGAGGATGATCATTGTGATAAATTTTTCTTCTGTGAAGAATCACAGAATAATTTCTGTTTGGTTATGCTGGGTATATTCTTTTTCACCCATTTTAATCCCTTTTTATCTTCATTATAAATATTCAGTCTTAGCTTATAACCAATCTGGCCATATTTGGAAGCCCAGTTGCCTTCTTTCAGGAACGCTTCTGTACCTGTGTCTGTGAGTATTGATATAAAATCCAAGTTGCTAGTCCCTCCACCTGGTAGCTCTTGAAGGAGTTGATAATTCCCTGGATTCTCTCTGTAGCACTGTTCTTCTGAGAATATCTTTCTGAATAGCTTGAGTGGTCTTTCATCAATCCAGAAGTTGTTGATGTATTGATTTTCCACTGGCAGAAAATTGTAGACTTCCTGGGCTGGCCATATTGATGCTTGAAAAATTTCTGCTTGACAAGGATTGGTTTCTGGTTCTTTGGCCCAAGCTGCCTCTGCCTCCTCCCATTCTCTATCTGTTCTTGCTTTTTCTTCTGGTGACAGTTTTTCAGCACCCAGAGCTTCCGCCCAATCCACTGGTTCCAAAAGAGTCACATTCCAAGGATCTTCTTCTGGGATTTCCTCGTGGCTCTCTGGAATGGAGTCTAATGTTGGTAGCTGGAATTTAACCTTTCTCTTCTTAAGTTCCATCTTGCCATCTTCTGTGTCTTCTAACCATTCCCAGTCAATTTCTGGTATCTCCTCTGAGCTTGTTTTGCTCATGTGGTCCCAGATATTCCAGTCCACGACTTGGAATGAACAGTTTTGTATTAATGTAGGTGGTTCCATATGCCATCCGGGAGTACTTGGTAGACAAATGGGGATACACATTCTTTTTCCTTGTGAATCTTGGAAGCTCAAGACCTCTCCCTTTTCTTTTGATAGTTCTAATCTGACATTATGGTCAGCTAAGAATGGTCCTCCCAAAACTGTGTGTACTGATCCTTTAACTGTAAAGAAATTTGCCAGGTTTTTATGTCCTGGGAACACCGTAACTTCAATGTTTTCCGCAATTCCAATAATGGGTGTGAAGTGTCCTCCAATCCCTTTCAAGCGCATGAATATCTCCGTGGTTACTAATCCTAATTGATTTGCTAGCTCTTCTGGAATAATGTTCATTTCAGCTCCTGTATCCACCAGTGTCTTAATTTTTCTGTTGTTGATTGTCATGTCAATCATTCCCAAAGGACAAGCGTAAGTGAGTCGTCCTTCCTCTTCTCCCGTATCTTCTTCTAAGTTAGTAGAATGGATTTTCCCAATGCTGAGACTTTTCTCCGGGACCTCAGTAGCAGGTATTGATTTTTGCAATGTTTGCAGAAACTGGGTTGCAATCTTTAATATCTCTTCCAAGGTGAGGGTATATGTTTGCTTGTAAAACTTTTTGGCTAATGACTCGGTTATATGTTTTGACAATTCCTCAGTTCTTCCTGGTTGCACCGTGGATACCTTTTTCTTGTGAGGAGCAGGCCCCTTTGTATTACTTTCCGGTACTGGTTGCTCTTCATCCTCAGATCCTTCTTCCTCTGTCCATCCACCAGGAAGACTGTTCTTTCTGGTCCTTACTGGATTGCCTTGGTTGGGCGGAGGTGTGTTTGCAGATGAGTCAGGTGTTCTGGTTGGAAGGGGCTGACTGCTAGCTGATGAGCCCTTCTCTTGTAATCTCTGTGATTTCCGAAGTCCAAACCCTATATATGTTTGTAGTTCTTCTTCATCTATGGACACTTGCGGTGGTATCCAGGATCCCCATTCATCTACCTCTGCAACTGAAGATATAGCTTCCTTGACTTCTTCTTTTACCGTCTTCAGTCTGGCTTGCTCATTGTATCTTCTAACCATATCCTTCATGGATAAGTCCTTTTCTACCACTATAGGTTGTCTATCAGGGTAATAAAATACTCCCGCCATTCTGTGGACCTTTCTTTCCCTATAGTCTTGGGAGAAATCTTCACAATCATGGATGGTATGGCCCTTTTTGCAGTAATAACACTCAAATGGGCCGTTGGACCTTCCCGGAGGGCCTGGGGAACCAAATCTTCTTATTTCCGGAGGTCCTGAGGAAGAT
>SMGU01010771.1:0-10273 GCA_004348175.1 Puccinia novopanici
GTACTGAGGGGTTTCAGGTTTGAGTCCTGTAGTCCACATCCTTTTACAATATCTGCCCCCATCCTACCTTTATGTGTTCCCCACAGTTGAAAAACTCCCTTCCTCCACCACATCAAGTGGTGAGCCTGGGCATTGCACCCACCAGAGCAAGGAACTGAATAAATTTTCAAGTTTCCCCAGCTCCATTGGACTCTAACTTGCCTTCTGCCATAAATGTGCTGTGTACTATTCTTCAACTTGTCTCACAACTGCCTCAACTGAGTCTGGAGCCCAAAGGGCTGTAATATTTTGGGGCTGCTCAATTTTTTTGCCTATGAAAGCATCAGGTGAATTTTTTTACAATTTTTAATGAGGGGTAAGTTGATATGCTGTGACTGTGGTGTAGGAGTTCCAAGATATATATAGTCATATACAAACAATGTCTTGTGATCCGGATGAATTGGGGTACCGGGTAATGTCTTGGGAAAAGAGGAGAAACAAAGAATGGGTCTTATCAAGGATCATGGGGTGTTGAAACATTAGAAGAAGAAGTCAGTTGATGATCATGTCAAGATTGAAATTGTAGCGCATGCAGGGTGTAGTGTCAATTTAATTGTCCAAATTGAGTTGGTTCATCGGTGGTTATTATTTTTTAGCTAGAAGCAGCTCTCCAGACCCAACCATAATCCTTTTGCCGGCACTGGGGATCCCGTTCACCAGCACAAAAAGCCATCCATATCCTGGGGATAGATTTCCGGTAGGGGTGGCATCACTACGTTCACTTCCTTGTCCTCAGGGCCTATGCTCGTCTTCAGCTCAACCAGACGCGAGTTCATGTGTGTAGAATGCGTGACTACATAATATTTTCAAACAAAAAAAAAAAGACGTGACGTGTCATATCTTAGTTGGAATTTCAGACTTGAAGCCAGAGGGGAACTCAAGGGTCATTACCGAATCCAAAATCAAGCAAAACTGCCGTGACATTTTGTTTAGCTAAATCAAGCTTCATTTCAGCCAGCTTAATGGTGAAGTTGTCAGTATATTTGGCCAGTTTGGGGAGGGATAAAATTTGAGGGCGATTGGGGTGTTGGATGTAGGGAGGACGCAACCATTCGACCCGGTATTCGGTGCGGTAGTTGGCGGTACTGCGGTCTGGATTCGGATTGCTTCCCGCGAGCATCACTTGCCCGCTCGGTGTGAGCGTGGCCACCGAATGGTACAGTCTGGCAATGTTTGTGGTCGGAAGTCCCTCGCTGCTGAACCTGCTTCCGGGCGGCGCCTCGGGATCATATAACACGGGCGTGAAACTTGGGTTGTCTGCATTCGAGTTCCCCGTCATTTTTTGGAGACTTCCATAACCTGCTACACCCTGATCACAGCGAATTCAATCCATTAGAGATAATTCTCCAGGTGAATGGTAAGATATTTCTCTTTGAGGAGAAAATAGCAGTCGAAACAACATGAGGGAGAATTTGCAAGACCTACCGTTTGCGCGCCGTTCACAATCAAGACTTTCCCATCCGGCATCATGATCAAGTCAGGCATGATTCGCCCCTGGGGCATATGTTCCACCTTCCAGCCTTTCTTCACTCCTGATTTGGTGATTACCATCCGCACACATTGAGTGGTAGCAGGATAAGATGCCTTGATCGACCTGGTGGGTAGCGTATCATCGAGATCGGTTCCGCCGCAAATCATAACCTCGGGCTTATAACCATTCTGCGGGATAAGGGAAGAAGAATACCGCCACCCGTCATGGGATAGGTAATTCTGACACCATTCGGAATCCGTGGAAGTCGAAATTCACGGTTGGTCTTGTAGTTGTAGACAATCGCGTCTCTATTGGCGGCTAGGAAAACCAGATTAGGCTGTGGAAGAGTAATGACGATCGGAAACAAATTGGAAACTAATGTTCTCTCCAAGAACGGCATGTAGATCTGCGGCTTTCCACCAGGCGAATATTTCGGTGGGAAGTATTCCATCGTTGGGTTGTTGATGCTGGCCTTGTTTCTGCGCGTGCATGAGGAGGACCGTGAGCATCATGTTGGATACGAGAAATGTGTGATCGATTTCCTTTTTTTTTACCTGAAAGCCCCAGTTTACTTCCTCCGACAATCATAATGCTGCCATCCGCAAGACGCGTGGCTGTGGCATACCAACGCGGGCTGGCTAGCTTGATAGAATTATACTCATGGACAGACGCATTTCCATCATCACGCGGTTGATAAAATCGAATTGACTGCAGGCCGTTGGTTGGTCCATAGTATCCGGCTTTCGGTTGAGCTTTCGCCACTGGATTCCCCCCAAAGCTTTGAGATCGAAGAGAGAGAAAATATCAATAATAATAGGATGGGTACAGAATGGACTGGTAAGCTGTTCTTACTTGATCAGAGTGCCGTTACCCAGGAAGCTCCCACCAGCACAAAATGAATTAGATTCCAGGTCCACAGGTGTGACCTCATCGGTCTCAAAGTTATACAGCGACGCCCAGGCTGGATGGCCGTTGATCTTGAGGGGATTGTGTTCCACCTTTCAAAAAAAAAATCAAGGCATCGGAATTCATTGCGAAATAGGACATGGAGAATGAAGTGAAGGTCGGCTTACCCTGTCAAGAATCAAGGCATGCTTATCGCTGACAACAGTGATCTGCATGGCGGCAACACCGGTGTGCCCTTTGACGATACGCGCCCAACGACTCGACACAGCTTTCTGACGAGTTTCGCCATCCTGCGTTCCGGCTCCAACACGTAAACACATTCCAGCTATGACGAGGAGGTGTGCCGAAAACCAAGAATACCCATTGGTGTTCATTTTGATTCTAAAAAGGAAAAGGAGGGTTACTAATTGTTCTTAACTGATGAATCGCTTGAAAGGCCGATTCCAAAGCATCCCAAATGACTGTAGAAGTGAGTATATCGTGCACTAGGAAAATTCAAAGAAAGTACATAAAACGTCGGCACTGATGTATGTTAGTCTGGAAATTGGGTGAAGAGAAGCAAGTTAAGTGTCTCAAGCACTCATTCCCTTACGACTTCTGCGCCCTAAGATGAATCATGAAGAGAGGATCCAGAAGACATTGCGCGGCTCCCTTCCAGCCGTTTGCTACAGCAACCGTATCTCAAGGTGATGAAACAAGAAGAATGATGGCCAATGGCAAAAGAATTTACATATTTATAATCTCACAGAGTGTGTATGTATGCTAAAGTGCGCCGAAAAAATTGACAACAAGCCATCTGGAGTCGAGGGAACATGGCGATGTGTTGCCATTGAGACATCAAAGAGTCGCCCCAAGTACGACATAACATGGCTGCTTAAATTTCTTGCCAATTCTATCCTAGGCTTTGTTGGCTAGTTGCATTGTCAAGCAAGCCTCGAGCCGGGTGGCGTATAATGGCACACATCGAGGCATGGAAGATAACGAACTTGTTACACAAGTCCCCCCTGGAGATATGTACATACGGTGTAGTTAAACTCGGGAAGATGAGAGATTCTGCCTAGTGCGCCTCTGTGGACAGGCCAACAGAAGCTAACAGAAGGCCTCTGCACCGCTGTGGGATGTAAATAATTTGTGCATACTCGGAGAAACTCACCGATTCGGATTCGGATGCAAGCGTGTGCGAGTTGCACCGTTCGGCTCATGGGCAAGGCTGGCGACTCTCCATCCCTGCAGTGTCCTCACTCTGCTGCTTCCCTGCGGCCCGCTGCTTCGCCGAGGCGACGCCAGTCACCAGGCCGGTGGCTTGAGCAAAGCGTCCGTCTTGAACTCATCCGGCTAAATATTTTTTTTAAAAAAAAATGAATGTTCATTATGTAATAAGTATATAGCAGCGCGCCGAAGCAGATGTCTGGCCAAACCCGCAGCTGCCGTCGCGGAAGCTTGACCCATCCAGAGCATGCCATACGCGCCACGATTATGTACCCCAGGATGATGGACGAGGGCAATGATGACTCCTCGCTGGGAATTCACACGAACAAGTGTGCCCATCAAATCTTCTGTTTTGTAGACATTCTGGATTATCAAGAGAAGAGCACAAGCCCACGTGAGTTTGCAACAGGGGCACTCCCAGATAGACGTGTCGTTGTGTCGACGTGATACATACACTTAATGAAGAAAACGTAAATCAACCCGGAAAGAGCCGGGAAATAGGACAGAGCAAGCGACAGAATGTCGGCGATACATGGTTGTTCAAGAAGAAGTGGGACGTAAGAATGTGTGGAGATGGGCGTGGGTGTGTTGTGTTCATGTGCGAAATAAGTAGAGCTGATTACGATATTTACAAAAAAAAACTAAAAAAAGATAGAGAAAAGCCTCTGACTGAGTCCCCAAGAACGGCGCAATAAAAAGCCCAAGTAGATGAAGAAAATTGAAAGTGGATACGAGTAGGAGTTAGGAGCAGCGGAACTTGTAAAGAAAATGATGGTCTCAAGAAGGGAGTCAAGTAGAGTTATTGACGGATAAGTTATTGAAGAGCTGGGAAGTGATCTGTGAGCCTTTGGACAGCCAATCGAGGAATGAAGTGGAAACGAGCCCATGGTCCTCCAACTCCAAGTCGAACGAATCGTCGGTAGCGGCAGGAGACATATCAGGGTCCTGTGGGATGTCGGTGGGAGCCGATGGGAGCTGATGATGGAGGGTCTTTGTCTGCTTGATGGCTTGTAAGAATTCCGTGGTTGAGAGCTGGATTCGCTTCAAGTTCTCCACCTCAATCTTGCAATTTAAGGAGGGAGATGATGGGACATGGTCAGGCAAGCCATGAGGCTGGTCCAGATCCTGATGACTTGCATCGGTCCCTAATACCTGTGCATTGTCCGAGCCGGATTGTTGGGCGACGAGAGAAGCGCTGGTTGGTGGGTGGCCGAGTCTTCTTGAGACTAGATATTCGCACAGTTGCTGGATTTGGACTCGACTGAGATCTCGCCCGTAGAGTCTGCGCGATTCATGGTTGTAGTTCTGGTGGATAAACTTGATGATCTCGACGTTCAGCTCAAGCGGATGAGAGGACGACGGGCCGCTCGAGCTATCGGTGGTCGTCCTACTGGTCATGAGGCTAGGGACACTGCTCGGTTCCGTGTCTGCGGTTTCATCGGTACATGCGCTCAAAGATTGTCTGCTGGACTGACTGCGAGATTTACGCGACTTGCTGGAAGGATGTACAGAGAGGTTTGGGTCTTGGGCGTGAGTCAAATTAGCATCTTTTATGTGATTCTTCTTGAGCTGAGTAGAGCGTGAGGTGCGAGAGACAGTCGTGTGAACATGCTGCGGGGTGCGTGTTTTCCGACGATGATCCTTATCACAGAGAGAGGTGACTGATGGGGAGGGTATCGGCTGAGGTTGCTGAGCAGTGTGGGACTTCAAGGGACTAGCTGGTAAAGATTTTCGGCGTGCGGAACGGGCATGGAGAGCAATTGAGATGTCGTCAAGAAGGACCGCGTCAGCTTCCTGACTATGAGGCAATGCGGATGTTTGAGCCTCGTCATCGAACGGATGATAAGAAGTGAGACGATTGCTCGTTTTACTGGACAGCCAGCTGATGAGCAAGTCCCAGCGAGAGAGTTGAGAGGAAGCTGATGGGGAATAATAATCGGGTAGATGGTCCTCGTCGGCTTCCTGATCAAGCAAGGGGCGATGGGGCGAGTCTGGAAAGAGATCCGAAGGCGATGGTGAGCTGTTCGGCCGATGGAAGCAGGGGAAGCAGGTATGGAGACACGGCCGGAGATGGTCGCTTAAGGAGAAAGTGATATTGTCCATGCTGAGTGGTGTGGGTATTGTTGGTTTTCCGGTGATTGTGATTTGGGCGTCAACCCCCCGAACACTGCACTCCAGCGTGGATCTGGCGGGGGGAAGGCAGCCAAGTGAATCAGAAACCCCGAACCCCGGAGGGAGAGGCAAAGCTCATTTCCATTCCACCTATGAACACTCTCTCTACGCAGCTAAAGAGCATCCACATTGGTCCCGACAACTTTCCAGTCAACAACACCACAGATTTGGGGATGGTAAGCTTAGATCGGGTGAATGAGCGCATTGGTCCAGTTATCTAACCCACTTAGCACACCAAGGTTACTATGAACCTAGTTGAAAATGGCCTTAACCAGCAGTTAAGGCCATCTTGCATGTGTGAGATGAGTCACCAGCCTGCTCGGCCTTTTATTTCGACAAAGGTGGTACTTTTTTGTGTGTATTTTTGGATGGAAAAATTAAAAAATTCCAATTCAATCACAAAAACACTCAAGATATGGTAAAAAAAAAAACTCAAAAATGGAATTCTGAGATAAAATAACCCCTAATCACCCACCAGAACCACCCTCATAACTCTACTGGTTTAAAATTTGAGGCTTGGGAAAACGACTCCCAAGAATTAGTCCAGCGACTCCCAGGATGTTGCGGATGTTGATTTTGGGAGTTGTTGTCCCAATTCCTTGTGCCGCCATGGGAGTCGTTGCACTAAAACTCCTACAGAAGTCAAAAAATAAAAATAAAAATAAAAATAAAAATAAAAATAAAAATAAAAATAAATATAAAAATAAAAATAAAAATAAAAATAAAAATAAAAATAAAAATAAAAATAAAAATAAAAATAAAAATAAAAATAAAAATAGAATAAATTCTATTTCATGTAATACACGCCCCCCCCAAAAAAACTGGGAGACCTCTAGAGGTTCCAAAATTCCTCTTTCCCCCATTTTTTCAGGTTGATTCAATGTAAAAAATTCAAGAAGGTACAAGCATATTTAATTTTTTTTTCTCAAGTAAGTGATACACACAAAGCTTCTGAATGAATGCCCCCAAGGGCCTACGTTTTTTTTTTTAAAAAAAGGAGTATGGCACCTTAATTGAATTTAAATAAATTTCTGGCCTTAAAGAATGCACAAATCTGATTACAGATGTGTACAGATGTTTTGGGCCAAATATTACTTACTAGTTGTGGTGCACATAAATTTTGGATGGGGGCTAACAAGGTCCTAAATAATTTAAAGAAGTGAGTATAACCCATTTATAATATGCTAAAAGCTTATTGGTCTCAGAAAATTTACAAATTCAATCACAGAGTTGTAGAAATATTTTGGATTAATCCCCTCAAGTGGCCTGAAAGTAAAAATGCAAAAGGTGATGTTAAAATCACCAGCTAGGATTAAATCTTTAGTTTGCAAATAAAAAATAAAAAAATTCAGGGGGAAAGTACACTTGCTGTGTGCGTGTTTTTTTATTTTATTCTCCCAGTTTTTTTGTTGGGGCTTGTATTTCATGAAATAGAATTTATTCTATTTTTTGTTATTTTTCGACTCCTCTAGGAGTTTTAGTGTGACAACTCCCATGGCAGCACAAGGAATCGGGACACACCAGGGCTGTTTCCTGGGCACTTACATTCAATTTCTTTCTCTTAACTCATTCATAAACTGAGCTGAGACCTGTTATGTGTTGTTTGTAAGTCATGCACAAGTTTGCCCTGATTGTTGGTTAACTTGTTCCCAAGTTCAGTTGATATCCTCCACAAGTCAACTAAAAATCTTTGGTAAATTGGTTACAACTTGGCTTCATGTCATGTCAAAATCACATCCAACCCTTCATCAAGATAAAGAAAGCCCTTGGTCATGATGCAATCACAGTGCTTTGAGGAACAGCCAAGAGTAAAAATATGGTTGATTATGTAAAGCATGTTGTGGTTCTGTGACACCTGTATTTCTGAGGGCTGTGATTCTTCCCTGTCACCATGACGTACGGCCGTATGTTATGGTGAAAATGTGACAGCTGCAGGCAGAGGGGTTTCTGCTCTGTTTTTTCAGCAAAATCAAAGGAAAAAATTCAACATGATAGACTTGAAATATTTTAAGAAAGGCTTGGGGGAGATTAGAAGCAGGATTGGCTCATCTTTGGAGGAGGAAAAGGAGAGGATTGAATCACAGAGGCTACTTAGTTGGCCTTCCAAGTCTTTGTGTGTGGGGGTGTGGGTGGGTGTTTGAGAGACCAACTGGACATTGACTCAGCCAAACCAATTTTTTATATTTTCTTTCCAGCTTTCCCTGTGCGGTGATATGATCAATTTCACTGTCAGGTTAGTTTAGAGCCAGGCTGAAAAGATGAATCAGGTAATTGAACCATGTGCAAAGGTTTTGTTTGCTACTAAATTTTTGTCATATGGGAAGGTTGTGTTGGTTTTTTTAATCTTCCTTTATTGTGGTTTGCAGGAGTAATTGAGACTTTTAATACTGAATGGTGTCTGGTGTATGACTGTTTTCAAATCTCTTACAGACTTGGATTTATAAATTGATGGAGGATCAATAGCAAGGCTTTTATCCACATTCTCAATGTGATCAAAACATCAAAAAAGAATTTCAAGTTCATAAAATGGTGACCAAGATGATTTGAGCCATGAACATTTCAAGGCACGAAATACAGACTGCAGCATGAATGACATCATTTTCATTATGATCCTAAACATTCTTTTGAGACTTTAAATCTGATTTAAACCTATTTTTTGTCAGGTGTCATGAAGATCTGAGTTATTGATGAGTAGAGGATGATAAAAGCTTGACCTCGTCAACACATCAGGTTTTGTTGAGCTTGACATCAACACCAGTTAAAACCAACTTTATCCTGAGTTCAACCTGACTATTAAGGTACTTCAGACCTACATACCCCAAGTTACCAACAGGTTATTCAAGAAAGTGAAGTGAAAGCACTTGCGTGCAAGTAACAGCAAAACATCCCTGGTGAGAATGACTCCCAAAATTGATGTCCACAATGTCCTGGGAGTCGCTGGACTAATTCTTGGGAGTCGTTTTCCCAAGCCTCTAAAATTTATACAGATTTCAGAGCATCTCCAACGCAGGATAAAGTTTGAGTAGCTAAAATGCATACTGCTACATCCTGCGCATCCAATATTTACATACCCACCTACTGCGGAACCCAGGGCGGGTTGCCAAATCAGTAGTTAAAAATTCATGACTTCTGATTAACCAAATCATTGTGAGTTGAATTCCCACTAGGGTGCTTTTCCCATTGGCTGAAAGCAGAGAAATTCATAAATAACATTTTTTTGACAAATTGAGAACACTTTATCTTGCTTATATTGACCAAATTAGTTACTGAATATCACACCCACAAGCCCATTATACTTGCATTATCCATATTTGTGAAACAGAGTAACATAACTAGGTTTTGCTCAAAATATTGGGTATTGTCACTATCAGAACAGGGAGCCTTTATCTGGGATGGATATTGTAACTGAACTTGTAATATCTGTAACAAGCAGATAATTTAACTGTAAAGGTTATGTTATGGAAAAAGTTATCCATTTGGGTAATGTAACTGTCCACCCTTGTATCAACCCCTCTCCTCACGACACTCACCTCTTTTCTCAAGCTGGAACCCACACCACAGAGCACACTCCAAACTTATGTGTGCAGTCAATTTTGGGTCAATGGTTCCAACCCCAGTTGCATGCTGAAGTGCGCCCACCCCATGTGCACATCCAAATAGTCAAAATAGGGGGGTGGCACCCTCCTGAGCATTATTTTGGATGGGCTTTTGAGGACCACATACCTGTTTAAGTGGCACCAGAGGTGGTTTTTGCGGGGGTACCCATTTCCCTGTGCAAAATATGTCATCACACAAAAAAAAAAATTAAAAAAAAAAATTGATTGAAGGCTTAAATCAGTGATTCAGAGCGCCCACATGGGTGCACGTCCACTGTGCCAGCCAAAGGCACACACCTTTGGGAGGCCATCAAGGTGCCTACCAGTGTACACTCTTTCAAATGTAGCACTGTCAACCATAAGTCAATGGAATACACCACCTAAAAGTAGCTTTGTAGCCTACAAGCACTCTATCAACGGTGGGCCAGCTACGCTACCTGTAGCGTTAGCGTAGTGTAGTGTTAGCTTATTAAGCTACGCTACCTTAAAGCTACCGTTAGCGCTAATTTTTGACAACTAACGCTACAGGATTTTGAAAAAAAGCAATTGTAGCTTTAGCGTAGCGTTAGTTGTGCTCCCCAAAGTACAACTAACACTAACCAGATTTCCTGTTAGCGGTGTTGTAGCGGTGTTAGTTGTCAAAAAAAGCTACGCTAACAAGTAGCGTAGCTTTTGAATCAGCTACGCTACAGGTTAGCGTAGCTTCAGCTACGCTAACGCTACATGTTAGCGTAGCTTCAGCTACGCTAAAGCTACATGTTAGCATAGCTTCAGCTGCAAGGTGGCTGTATAAGCTATGCTAATGATTATGACATTTATTTTGGAAATGGAACTGGTCTGTAGCATGAGTTTGACTAGCACTAAGCCAACCAAGGAAAAA
>SMGU01010776.1:0-13512 GCA_004348175.1 Puccinia novopanici
TTTTTTTTTTTTTTTTTTTTCTTGGGAGTCGGCGGGCTGAGGATGCTGCGCGACTCCCGCGACGCGCGTCGGGGGTGGATTTCCCACCGACTCCCGCGTTTCCTGGCTCGAATTCACCCAGCGACTCCCCGGGGGTCGCGAATATTTTTTTTTTTTTTTTTGGGTGGATTGGGCCAACAACTCCCATCCCGCAAGTGGGATTAGTCGGACGAATCCCAAATTCGACGTCGGCAACGTCGTGGGAGTTGTTCGACTAAAACCTGGGAGTCGTTTTCCCAAGGCTCATTAGATAATGCAGATAAATCAAGGCACAAGTAAAACTTCACAAGTACTTCAATTAAAATCAAACCAAAGGTTTATAAATTATTTTTTGGGATAAAATAGATGATTTGCACCTTTTTCTTGATTGGAATTGTTCTAATACTTGTCAAGTTGTACTTGTGCCTTGACATTAGATAATGAAGATATATCAAGGCACAAGTACAACTTGATAAGTACTAGGACAATTCAAATTAAAAAAAGTTTCAATAATCAATTTAATAATCAAAAAGAATTCATCCACATTTGTTTTGATTTGAATTAAAACAGTACTTGTCAAGTTGTACCTAAGTCTTGATATATCTGCATTATCTAATATCAAGGCACCAGTACAACTTGAAAAGTAATAGGTGAATTAAAATCAAATCAAAATTAAATAAATTCTTTCAATTGATGAAATATATGATTGAATGGATCATTTGGTTGGATTCAAATTGACCCAGTAATTTTCATTGGTACCTACTCTAACCTGGCTATAGCCAATCCCCCTGCTCCCTCAATATCAGAAACTATTACAGATTAATTAATAAGAGGTCCAAAGTGTTGAAATACCAAATTTAAGTTGATAATTTGAAATTTAAATCACATTTATTCAAGTAAAAAAGATATACAGCCATTTCCAATTTTCCTACTCTAACCAGGTTGCAGCCAACCTACCTCCTCTTCTATCTCTGAAACCATTCAAGATTTATTGCTAACATTTCCATAGGGTTAAAAGAAAACAAATAATCTTTATGATTTGAAATTTGCATCCCCTTTATCCAAGTAACAAAAAAGACATAGCCATTTCCAATTTTCCTACTTCAAGCTGGCAGCAGCCAACCTACCTAACCCTCTATCTGTGAAACCATTCCAGCTTCATTGCTAAAAGTTCCATAGTGATGAAATACACCAGTAAAGTTGATTATTTGAAATTTACATCCTCTTTATCCAAGTAATAAAGATGATACAGCTATTTCCAATTTTCCAATTCTCAGCTGGCTTCAGCCAACCTACCTACCCCTCTATCTCTTGAAAAATTAAATATCATTTCTTAGAGTTCCATTGAATTGAAATAAAAAATTAAAATTAATGATTTGAAATTTTCATACCCTTTATCCAAGTAACAAAAAAGATATAGCCATTCCCAATTTTTCTTCTTGCAGGTAGCACTGTGTTGATGGTAATGTGCATGTCAAGCAAAGCTTTCCTTCTGGAGGCTTTTGTCAACTTGAGTCCTTGGTCTTGACGGAGTGCTCAGGTTCTTCTGCGACGTATGGCTGGTTAGTATGAGAAGTGACGATTGCCCGGCCGGCCAGTCTAGCAATAGGGCCAGCCGGTCTAGCAATGGGGCTGGCCGGTCTAGCAATGGGGTCGGCCGGTATACACACAGCTGCTGTAGCCGGCTTGGCAGCAGCTGTGTTGAGTTCCGGGTGGTTGACATGTAGTTGGGGGGCAGTGTAAGCAAGTCGCGAACAGTCGGCGCCAGTCAAATATGCACTACCAGATAGGGTCAGTAGCGCACCTTATCCCATGTTCTGGTAGGCATATTCATATCTAATGTGGTGGAACAGACTGCGATTTCTGTTGCAATGACAACAACTAGCATTCCTCCCAAGCAGAATATGTAGTCCCATCACCTGTGGGTATCCTGCAAGGGGGAATATGTTCTAACTTAACACAAGCCCTTGATCAGAGGGCCTGGTGACCTTGGCGGGCGCGAAGCGCCCCTCCGCAAAGCGGAGCCTGCGAAGGAGGGACTTGCGCCCAATCCTCTAAATTTGGCGTGGAAGCTGGGGCCATTTTGGTGGGGAAGTTTTCCTCCTCCCCTTTGCCCCACTTCCTGTCCGAAATTCATAGCGCCGATTTGACCAGGAGAAAGGTCTGATTTTTCTCCTTTTTTTGTGTAAGACTCACGGCCAAAATCCTCCTACAAGTTTGATGATAAAACATCAAACATACCAATAATTTGCCAACTTTCATGGTGAGGGATCGTGTCCTCTCAGTATTCTTCACTGAGATTCCTTGTTCTTCCTCATGCATGACAGTATTGCTGGATCTCTCTGTATTTTCGACTTTTCTCTCCGACTAGTCTCATCCTTTATAACACAAATGTACCATTATCATAATCCTTCATCATCACAGGTTGCACATAATGTATTTACTGTATCTATTCGTGACCGTAAAGACAAAAAAATGTTTAAAGGTCACGATTATCGAGTTACCATCACTGTCCATTTATTCCTCAGCAGCGCCCATCATGGAAACCCCAGCCAAAATGAATAAAGTGCTCAATGTGTGCAAACTGCTCAACTCGGCTCCCAGCAAGATCACGCCAAAGTAGTTCTTGCAAATTTTTCTAGAGTCTGAAGACTCTGACATTGCCTATCTACGGCGTCTATGGGCGCAACCCAGAGGCATCAACTCGACAATGGCGCTGGTGAGCCTCATGCGAGACGAAATCCTCAGGACAGATGGTGGTCGCCTGCAGAGGGCAAATTTCATCCAGGAACAGGTGCGCAATTTAATATAGGCTGTTGTCCTCACGTCCTCGTTGAAATTGGGAAATTGAGCATTGTATGCTTGCAGGCTATCAAAATATTTGGCTCACAGCAACCCCCCAAAGGTGTTTATCCAAAAGGATGCTACCACAGCTCGTCCGACGTGAACGAGGCCTTCTTCACAAACGAGGTGCAGCATAGTCTAGCCAAAACCATGACATCCGAGCACATGCCATTTCTCCATAATCTGATTATGGGGATGCTTCTGGCCAGTGTGATGCCCAATGAAGCACCAGACGTAGCAGAAGAAGATGAAGATGGGCCCGACTTGCCTGATAATGACTTACATTTTGCCGGCATGGCCTACACAGAAGCCCACACAGGCAACGAACGGAACAAGGCGCGTTTTGAGTGTGTATGTCAATTGTTGCATTCCTGTTTGTTCTCTCTTTATTTAGCATACATCTAACACCGCTTCATAATTGCAGGTGGCTTCAACCATTTGCTCAATGGTTGCTTTTGCTAGTAATCGTCGGCATAACGCAATGCAACTCAATAATCCGGTCCGGTTCTTAGCATGCGGAGTCTCAGAGCGTGTGCAAGAATACCTAAATCACATTGGTTTATCCTCATCGCGGAAGACAGCCCTATGTGCTTTGAAGACATTGGCCATCAAAGCCAAAGGTGCCATCCAAAAGGCGCTTTCAACGAAGACGGACTATCCGATTGCTCCTACGATCTGTATTGATAATATAGACATGGAACAACGTGTCCATGACCTATCAGTTGGGAGCAGGTCCAACACCTTTAGAGGTACCTGGGGTTATGTTCACATTCCAGATGTGGAACTCATTCGCTCTCTTGACGTTCAGGATCTGAGTTTAGAGTCATATCACACCTCTTTACAAATGTTTCAAGACCTTAAAATTGAACCTAAGCATTTCATGCCTGACCGCGAGGCAGCTCAAAGCGAAATAGACGTGTGGAAGAGTCAAATCTCGGGTGTTTTGCGCAAGCATTTGGCCCTCCCTTCCGACCCGACCACCGCCTATCCCTCGGTGCCTGCAGCCATTGATCAAATCTCACATGCAAAACCCAAAATCCACATGCTCAGGCTCATGGATGCCTCGGACAATTCTGCCGAAAGCATTGGGCAGGTATTTGCCACTATCGTGCAACAAGCCGGGATATCAGCAGAAGATTTCTACTTGAGGCTTCAGCCAATGGATGGTGATCTTGGCACCATCCAGAATTTTAATTCTCTGCAATCCCAGCGCACTCCAAGTGCATATGGCAAGGATAGTTTGAAGAATGTGATATTCCAGCTAGGTGCGTCGCACACCCTGTGGAACATTGCATCAACTATCTTTACACATCACTTTGGTGTTCCATCTGACCAGGCCAACTGTGGAGCTTGGCAGTTTCTTGAAGCATTGGGTTTTGTTGAGGTTTCTCATTGTTTCCATGTTTCATCTGCTTCCATCTGTCATCCTCATTTCACATATCTGTGACATTTTGTCTAGCTCATCTCACTATATAGTCTGGGCCAGCAGCTAGGAAGGACTCTTTCCTCATCCTTCCTCACACTCACTCCGTGCGCTGCTGTCCCAGGTCAGTTCTCCATTTCTCTATGTTTCTTCTCTCTCATTCTTTCTTCTCTTTTTTCTTTTCTCTATATTGCAATGGACTATCCTTCCTCACACTCACTCCGTGCGCTGCTGTCCCAGTCCATTGCAACAGGTTTCCCTTCTGAAAAAGCAATTCAGAAGAAAGATTTCACTCTGATGATCAATCAGATGGAAAAGGTTTTTGAGGCTATCATATACTACTGCTTAAGGTGAGTTTCTGATGTATTTAGCATTGGCATTTCTGGCCGGATGTTTGATATTTTGTGCTTTCATGCAGGGTAGTCATGAAGAACCAGTACCAAAACTTGGGCCCCGACCTCATGATCATCTCCACATCACGCTGGAATGAAGTGGTTGAAGAGTGCTACAATACTTTCTGCTCCCCTCTTGCTCGCCAGAAAGCCAGCATGAGTGAGTCTCCTAAACTCAGCAACTTGTTGATACTTCTGCATGACTTTTCCTCGGTTGTCAAAGCAAAGAGATCAATGAGAGCCGGTGATATTGGAAGGCTAATCAACATATGGAAGAAGTGGTGTCTGATGACCCAGGCACTTACTGGGCTGACTAATTACTTGTCATACCTTCCTCGAATGGTGCTGCTTCTAACCCAAATCCTCCCGCCTGGGTTAAAGAAGTACCTAAGTCACAATCTGCTGATATCACCAAGCGGCCGCCAAAATCATTTTGTGGCTAAAGACTACTGGCTTGAAATACAAAACTACTGGCTCAAATATATCTACAACAACACTGGAAATGGTACTCAGATTGATTGCCTACGTGATCTGTATTTGATTAACATTGGCATTGTAAGTTGGCAAGCAATCCATACTTTGTGCTCACACCGAGCTGACACACATCATTTTCAGTTGCAGAAAATGTTCCAAACACTGAAGCTTGATAGTTGGGCCAAAATTATACATCAGTCCCACCACAATGATTTGACTAAGAAGTCTTTGGATATGTTCCTCCAAATGGCCAATAACCGAGACATTCTGGCCCAAAATAGTATTATGCCACAAGTTAAAATTGAAAAGATTGATAACACATATATATCAGGGTTGACAAAAATGAAGAAAAAAATCTGTGGCAAAGATCCACAACTCAGGAAGTTCAAGAAGCACCTCATTCCATACAACCAAGGAAGACATATCATTCAGGATGAAGATGATGACGGCAGTGATAGTGATTCGAATCCCACTAGTTATCCGTGACCGTGATTGTTTTTGGTTTTGTTACATCCCAATGGTTCATCTTGTGGTTCCATTGAATTTTGATCGTGCATCTCTCTTTCAATTCCATCTTGTTGTTCCATTTCCATTCCTGTTATAGAAATCTTATCTTTTGATGCGTTTTGCAAGCCCTCCTTAAGGATAGTGGCGACCTGCTCCTTCCGCTTCCAATTGGCAAGAAGCTTAATTTTTTTCTGGGCCTTTCTCTCCAGCGAACGACGCCGACTTGCATCGGCCGCCAAGGATTTTTTTGTAGGCCCCTTTGCACTCCCTAATGGGCTACTGGAATTGTTAGAAGCCGTCCGTGTGATTGGGAGTCAAGCGGGACCCAACCTGGGCTTCTTTGTCACCAATCGAAGCAAATCCAGATGGTTTGCTTTGAAAGCTGTGATTTGGCCAAACAGCCACTTCAACTGGCTGTCAAAACACTTGCCACCAATAAAACCACGTATGTCCTGAGGAGACTGAATGTGGTGCAGGTGGTTGATTATTGACTCGGCCTCCACATCCCCAAAAATTTCTGTTCCACTTATGGGACCTTCACGAATGACGTCATTTTCGTAGTGATTTTGGTGATTGGAGATGAGCTGTGACTTGAATAAGTCCATTTGTGGTCTTTCATTGGTGGTGGGCTTCCTCTTCCTGAGTGCAGTTGATTTTGCTGGATATTTTGTGCTGATATCACAAGTGTCATTTCTCTGAAAGGTACCATTCAAAATGCTGTCGAAGTTTGATTGGTTCACAAATAATACATTATCAATCAATCTCGCTGCTTCAGGGACTGCACAGTTTGAGCAGAGGCATTTTGACATGCCGACTTCAATCTCCCGTGCTTTCTCAAGGAGATAAGCTGGATCATCCTCCCACAGAGGGACATACCCAAGCCTATTTAAAACCCATTTCAATCCAAAGTGTCCAACTACTCAGTCATAAATTGGTGAAAATGAGACTAACAAGTTGTTGATAGAAAAAGAAATTCTGAGGCACACCAGCGTAATGGCCAGTGCGTCCATTCGGTCTTGATCATTCTGGACAGCCCCTTGAGTGAACTGGTCCACAGTATTCTTTCCGTTTTGCCTTGTCTTTTCAACAAACATGATTGCCAAGCCAGGACGGCCATCCCTACCAGCGCGACCAACCATCTGACAAATAGAAGCAGGGTCACCTCTCCCCATATGAACAACCATATGAACCCTCTTCCAGTTCTGGCCAAGACCTAGTGCCATGGTGCACAATATCAAGGGGAACTTCCCGCTCAAGAAATTGTTGACACAGTCAACTTTGTCTTGGTCGCCTGTGCAGGAGTGAAAACGACAAATACAAGTACTGAATGGTGTGAAGGCGGCCCCAGGTGTCTCGCGAGCTTGGTCCACAACTTCCATGGCCGTTAGTGTTCAATTCCAAGAGCCACTATAGATCAATGTGGGTACCATGTCTTCATCATGAACGTCCTTGCTTGAGGGAAACACCCTGATTAAATCAAGTGTGGAAGCAAGGGAGCTGGACATTGGGATTCTGATTATGCGGATCTCCGGTCGTGTGAGCTCACCCCGCAGAATTTCTAGGTTTGTGGTGTCTAATTTCAGAGTCTTTTTTATTGCTTCCACAGCCACTGGACGGCATGTTGCAGACAGCAATAAAAGAGGGGTGTCATTGCGAAAGAGTAGCCGAGGACCGATTTTACCATAGCAAGGTCTAAATATCCCATAGTCTTCGTGTCGGGAATGGACAGAAGTCGTAGTTTTTGAAGTAGAGCTTTCAACTAAGCCCCAGATATACACCATATGGGCTTCATCTATGACAATCATACCCAGCCGATTTTGGAATTTGGTACTGAAGTAGACTTCATCGAATGGTTTGCTGTTGAGGAAGATCTCCGGGCTCAAATAGATGAAGTTGTAGTCTCCATTCATGATTGCATTGGCCGTTTCTGTGTCGAAATTCATCTTGGTTAGATTTATAGCTGTAAAACCGGCCTTCACCTTCTCGTCCACTTGATTCTCGCCCAAAGCATCTAGAGGATTTAACACCAGGATTTTTGCCTTTTTTGACTGAGGTATGAGTCGGAAAAAACATTTCAGAGATTCGAGACTTTCCGTATCCTGTCCCGGCCAAGAGGAAAGTGTTCCTCCGTCTAGCCAGATTGAACACCGCCTCGACTTGCTGTTGAAATATTAGGCTTCAAACTCAAAGGAGACAGAGAGATTGGGCAGTGAGATGGGGCTGTCTTACTGGATCAGATCCAAGAGCGGAAAAAGATGGTGAAGAACTGATCATTTTTATTTGCTTGTAGCTAGGCTAAATAAATAGTCTAAGTACAAGGTGTCAAATTGTGGTTGATGAGAAAATGAATAATCAAAATAAACAAGCTAAAAGTGGTTGCCGGATGATGAAGAATAAAATTTTAAGACTCCAAAACAGGAACAATCACACTGGGACAGGTCGTTAATCTGTGACAGGATAGCTTGAAGTCAATAAAAGAGCTGAAAGACAAGGAGATAAGATTAGAGCAAAAAAGTCATTACAAAACTAGTGACTAAGGCCAATTAGGCATGCAGAGTTTGAGATGCAATTACATGATTTACTACTCACAGACTACATTGAAGTTCAGGTTAGATGACTTAAGAAAATAGAAGAAAGGGAGGAGAAAAGAGGAAAGAGTTGAAAATTCAACACTTGCAAGGATTTTGGCTCCTGGCGGTAGGTATCAAAAGCGGACTTTGCAATGTACTCCTTTAGCTTGTCGTCGTTTTTCTCGTACACCTTTTTGTAGAGGTTGACCCCGGTTGGTGTCCATACACGTTTAGCAATGGCGAGCTGATCCATCTTATTGGTGTTTGGCTAGAGCAAACCAAGAACCAAAATAAGCAGCAAGAAAGGCAAGAGGCTTGATGATTGGTGAAGAGATGAGACAGCCAGTAAGTGAATCAGGAGATTAGATGGTTTTGAAGATTTCGCGATCCCCAATATCACTGATATTTCTTGGAAGATACGGGTGTTATCACACCTGTAACAAATGAATTAGACCTCAACGGCGCAGACGGAAGGAGAAGAAATATGTGTTGCACCACAAACTATGTGTCAATTTTTTTTACCACAATCCGGGGGGATCTCAATGACCTCTCACAAAATTACAAGGAGCAAGGCAGTTTTTGCAGCAATAATAAAAAAAAAAATATAGCCGCCAGCACAAGATGGCCAGCTACGCAGGCGTGTGGACGGCATAGAAGATGGCTGTGTGGTTTTTGAGAAATGGACGGTTGAGTGTGTAAAGGCCTGGAAACGCCTCAAAAAGCCGAAGCTTCCAGGCCATGGCTGCAGCTTTAGGTGCAAGCCTCTTTCAGAGGCTCGCTTCGCGAGGCGCCCCCGGCGCGCCGGGTTACCCGGCCCTCTGAAACGAGGGGATTGTACTAAGAGCAACTCCACCGGGGGAGCTAAAAGGCGGGAGGTAAAATTATACTTTAGCTCCCATCCGCAGCAATTTGCCTCCCGCAAGTGCTGCGGCATATTCCGGGAGTAGCTAGGTTGGGTAGCTAAATGATCTTTCACAGAATGTGCTCTCTCTTCAACAAAAAACCCAAACACCTAGAACAACATGGACAACAATCTACTCCGCCAACTTCTCCAGAGCTCGAACCCAATTTTTTCCAATTCGACAAGGACTCAGCTGATGATGATGCAATCAAGCACCATGGCAATTATGGACAATGAAGAAGAAAAAGCAAGCACGAGAAAACCAGGAGGATCCAGACCTGGCCGCCATCCAAGCTTACAACGAGACTTTGATGCTGGGTACAAGCCTCTCTTCAAGCACTATTTCTCACCAACCCCTCTCTATCCACCTCATGTGTTCCGGCGAAGATTTCGCATGTACAGGGAGCTCTTTCTGAAGATTACGGACGAGGTCACGCAATACGATGAATACTTTGTCCGTAAACGTAATGCAGTCGGCCAACTCGGATTATACCCCATTCAAAAAGTGGCATCTGCTTTGCGGATGCTCGCTTATGGTGGGGCAGCGGATGCCAATGACAAATACCTTCAGATTTCTGAAAGCACCACTCTCAAAACTCTGAACAGGTTCTGTGAGGCCATTATACACATTTATGGAGACGAATACTTACGACATCCAAACAAAGCCGACATGAAGAGACTCTTGGCAATCGGCGAAGCAAGAGGATTCCCGGGCATGCTAGGGTCACTTGACTGCATGCATTGGGAGTGGAAAAACTGCCCAACAGCTTGGGCTGGGCAGTATACAGGGAAAGAGAAGGTAAAATTCAAATTTTTGAGATCTTCATTTGTTTATTTTTATTCTGAATTATGTTTTTTTCTTATTTGTAGAGTCCTACTCTGGTCTTAGAGGCGGTTGCCTCCCATGACCTCTGGATCTGGCATTCATTTTTTGGTCTCCCGGGTTCTCACAATGACATTAATGTCCTCAATCGTTCACCGCTATTCAGCAACCTCTTAAATGGCATCACACCCAAGTGTGAATACAAGATCAACGGACACACTTATAATCATGGATACTTCTTGGCCGATGGGATCTATCCGGACTGGTCGGCTTTGGTAAAAACAATATCACAGCCCCAAGGACTCAATAGGAAGGTAAGATTATCTGATTTATCAATTGTTCTGTGAACAATTTTTTGTAACATTATTTTTTTTAGCATTTTGCTAAAATGCAGGAATCTGCACGGAAGGATGTAGAGAGAGCCTTTGGCGTCCTACAAGCCAGATTTGCGATTGTAGCTCAACCCGCACATGGATGGAGTACGGATTCCTTGCAAAAGATAATGACATGTTGTGTAATCCTACACAACATGATCATAGAAAACGAGAGGGAAATGCCCAGCCAAGATTTCTCGTATGATACTTGCTCTGCTGTGGTAACTGCACCCAAAACAAGAAGATCGCTTGATTTCTCTCAGTTTGTTTCCTCTTTCCACCATCTGCATGACTCAGAAAAACATTATCAGCTCCGCAATGATCTTGTTGCCCACTTGTGGGCATTGAAAGGGTCAATGATTGAATGAATTATTTTTTTTATTTATTGTATTCGCTCTTTGGAATGGCAATCAATTTCAGTTTTTTTTCATTATTCCTTAAATGAGTCTCAATTTTTGAGTTCGGCCGCTTGAAACATATCATTTTGTTAAACTAGAAAGCAGGCAAGAGAGGCAAGAGGAACATAAGAAAAAGGGATAAAATCAAATTAGAAAGAGCGATTCAATTGACAGTAACATAGACATGTAAAAAAGGAAATAACAAAGCTCATTGAGAGTTGTCAAGGTTGTACTGCTGATAGATTTTTTTTTCTCTTCATCTCATAGTAACGCTTTGCCATTTCATCCATTTGAGAAAGATCCTTGCTGATGAACGAGTCTTTGACCATTGCTCTAGAGTCCTCGGCCAACGATTTCATCGCATTTGCCTGCGATTCAAGCAGCTCGTTCTGCCTCTTTGTCTGATGAGCCATCATCTCTTGAGCTTTGGCAAGATTGTGCTTCCAGGCTTCATTTCCCTGGCATAGCTTAGCTCGTTTGTGGCCCATTGGTCGTTCGAGAACGGACTCATTACCCGAAATTGTGTCACCCGAAACCGCGTCGCTAATTGGATGGGCAGGATCGCCGCCCTCCGAGGATGCAGCTTGACCGGACAGAGTGCATGATGGAGCCTCGCTTGACGGGCTAGAGAGTCGCTTGCGTTTATTTGTATTGGCTTGGTTCTTCTGCTCCAAGCTAGTACAATACTCATTCCACTTCGGCGCATTTGATAAGATGTTGTAACAGGAGAGGTGAGGGAAGACCTTCTTGTATAGATCAGCATATAACCGCAGCGCATAAGTTAATCGGTCTTCATTCGTTGTCCCACTTTGATTCGCATTGGTGACCTGGCGAACACATCCTGCGAACTTGTTGATGGCCGCTTGAAGTACTCCCCACCGACTTTTGAGACCGATTGGAGTTCGCACGGGATCAGGCATTGCCTTGAGGTAGGAATCCGTAACACGTGCCCAAAAGCCATCGGCCGTTTGATTCGAGCCAACTATCGGATCTTGAGTAATCTCAAGCCAAGATGTGCAGAGCTGCATATCTTCTGCTGGTGAGTAGTTTTTCTGGCGGGGGGCCTTGGGCTCGTCTGCGTCCTTTTTTTGACATGGCTTTGACCGCGCCGGAGTTATTGTAGTATCTAAAAAAAACATATACATATGGATATGATGTATCTCTTGTATATTGGATATATGGGATGAGCAAAAGCGTACCTGGTTCACTTCCATTTTCCAACTGAGAAAGATCCAGGTCGACTGGGTTGGGTATTGCCATTTGATTTGTTGTGTTGGAGTTGGGTGGATTGGGGTTTGGATGGTTGGTTTTTTCGGCGGAGGTGTAGGTGTGCATACAAATTTCATGGATAGTAGAGGTTTCACGGGGAGCTAGAGGGTTGCCAGGTCTGGCACCCCTCTCCCTCCTGGGCAAGCTCCCGAGGCAAGTAGCGCCCGAGATGGCACCCCCGGTGGCGGGTTAGAGCATCTCCAGCAGCCCCGCGACCGGGCTGCTTTCGGTTAAATATAGCGGGTCGCGCGCTTTTTCGGGGGTCCAGCAGACCCGCCAAAGGACCGACAGACCCCCCTGGCTCATCCAAGCTCCCATACAGGCTCGCTACAAACCCGAGCCGATAGAGGCTTTCCAAGGCGGCCTCCATCCACCAATTCCGTCGCCACTCAAGGCATTGGACGTCCTGTCGCTCACCACCAGCCCCACCACACCATATCGATATACACCAATATATACACAATGCATATCACTCCTTTCCACCCCGGGCTATCGCCACCCCTATCGCCAGTCTGCTGTGGAGCAGACTGGGAAAGGTGCGCGACACCTTTGTGAAAGATGGCCCAGGCCCGCTAAAGCAGCCCCGGTCCATGCCGGGGCTGCTGGAGATGCTCTTATTTTTGGGTTCGGGTTGCTAAATTTGGGATAGCAACCCACTTTAGCTCCCCCGGTGGAGTTGCTCTAAGCTAGGAATATGTTGAGGGGCGCCTTCAGTGGCCCCGGCCGCAATCCACAAGTGGCTAATTACGGAAGGGAGTTCCCGTGGGCAACCACCAAGACCTTCTTCCCCTAGGGGATTTTCCCCCAAATCTTGGGCCAGGCCCAAATGGGCAAGCCTCGTAATGGTCGGAATTGTTGTCACATATATGGGACATATACGTGACAGCCCTAGACTCGCCGCAGCCGTAGTGAGGTTCTCCCTCCCGGACAAGCCACGGGAGTGAGAACACATACGGAAATACACACTTTCATTACTTCTCCACACGCATAGCCTACTATAGGTTATGAGCCTCTAATATCTCGCAACTTTGACACCTTATCTATCACGATACCGTTTATTTCGACCTATTCGGTATAACCTCAAACTTTCCGGTAACTCTGTGTAGAGTGTAATCGTCCGGCGTGGTTTTAGTTTACGTTGCTTTGCCGCAACGTGGGTGGTAGCCTTGGTCATTTTTCCTTCGATTTTTCCCCATTCCTATCCTGTCACAATCGTGAACTGTGTGTTGATTAGGTGAAACAGATTAGCCACCTGTGGATAACCGTACTAGTTGGCCCTAGTCATCGGTGACCGAAAGCTCCAGTTTTACTTTTGCGGACTACTCCCTCTCTATTTCCCTCCTCTCCCCTTGTCTACCGTCCCGTTGCGGTGAGTTCGTTCTCTTCCACTCTCATCGGATTGATTCTGTCACTCTCAAGATGTCGAATGTCGGAAACACCGCCAGCCGCTCGTCTTCCAGGGCTTCATCCATGAGCGATGCGGAGTCAGCCGAGGTCGGTGATAGCCGGCAACAAATAA
>SMGU01010785.1:0-19384 GCA_004348175.1 Puccinia novopanici
AAAAAAATACGCTGCACATTTCAAAATCTCATTGAATTTTTGGCATGAATTCTTCAAATATATCTGCAGTCATACTTCAAGGCATTGGAGTACCTACTAAGGCACAACAGACACACTAATTCTGAATCAAAGATTTAATGCTACTAGAAAAACACACTAAATATTAGTTGATGGTGTCTTGCTGATTATGACAGAATCTTGAATCACCACTTTATTAATAGCTGGCTGATCCAAACTGTGTTTTTCTTCCCTGGGGTGTCCGCTTGTTGAACTCTCCCTCTCGATCACCGAGGCCATTGTCATAATAGAGCAAGGCCGATTATTCTGCACCACTGACGTCATTCTCATGGTCGCAACTTGATCCATCATTGATTGTGACATCATCGATCGACACCACATGCACGGTGTGGGACATCTCGTCGAATTCAGCGATCACGCAGCTGATTGCACACGACCGGGAGGTGTATGACGTGTGTTGGTCGAGTGCGTCTCGGGAAATTTTTGCATCGGTTGGGGCGGACGGGAGTGTGCGGATGTTCGACCTACGGAGCCTGGACCATTCCACGATCCTCTACGAGGCGCAGGGCGGGCCGTTCCAGGGCGGCCGCAACGGCGCCGCGCCACCGTCCATCTCCTCCGCCGCGCCTGGCGCTGCCGCACCCCTCCTCCGACTGAAATTCAACCCCGTCGACCCTAATTACATCGCGGTCTGCTCCGCCGTCAGCGCCGATGTTCAACTGCTCGACGTCCGGGCTCCCGGGGTCCCCATTGTCGACCTGCGGGCACACCAGGCTCCAGTGAATGGAATCGCCTGGAGCGGGGATGGCAATGTCCTTGGCACATGTGGTTCGTGCCCTCGTAGCTCCCGGAGATTTGACAATACTTCTGCACATAAGCTTTCCTCGGATCAAGGGTTTGACTTTTTATTTTTTGGACTGTTTCTTTCTACCCAGGCGACGACTGTCAGGTACTAATCTGGGACCTCTCCGGAGTCCCATCACTAGGTGGAGGACCGCCTCCACCGCAACCAAACGCTCGAACAACGACCCCTCACACCAAGACAATCAGAGAACCCATCTTGGCTTACACAGCGCCCCAGGAAGTCAACGCTTTGACATGGTCCGAGGCCAACAGGGACTGGGTCGCCATCGGTCTCGGTAGGAGAGTCAGGTGTCTCAAAGTGTAGCTTCTTCTGCAAATCGGAATCTTCTCAATCGATACCTGTATCACACTTACTTTAACTCAACTGATTTTCTTCTTAATCTTCCCTATTCTATCCTTTGTGTTGCTTTTTTTTTCTTTTTTGGTGGTCTTTTCTCTTATTATTATTATTATTCATACGTTATGTATATAATAAGCCTGGCTCAATGTGTACACTTCCTCTTTATCAATCTTATTATTTATTTATATTATCTCTGATCTCTTTGGTCAATTATCGCATTTAGAAAACACTGAAAGAGAAAGCTCTTCACACAAATTGCATATATACTATCAAGAGAGATGATTTTAAGTGCTTCTGTTCTTCAATGTGGGGCTTATGATTAGGGGTTCATTTATTCGATGGATTTTTGTTTGTCAGGAGGAGCAATCATGAATGGAGGACAGACATAGGCACTGAGAGGAATGGGCGTTACGCAGTCGAGAAAGCAGCAAGTGGTTAACATATGTATAATGAATCATCAAGCATTCCATCAACACCCTGTACCAGAAGACCCATGGTGGGGAATTTCTTTGTGAGACAGTCTGGGCAGCATAGTTGCCCTGGTCTCCATGGATGGTTGCCTTTTTTCTCTCTTCAGAGTTGTGTACACTTTATTAGCCCAGTTCACATAGCTGCTTGCTTGTGGTTAAATTTATTGTGACAAGCAAGCTTTGAACCAATGTTAAAGTAGAGTTTGGCATTAAAAAATCATGGGAAAGTGCAACGAGCACACCTTATAATTTTATGCAAGCAAGCAGAGTGTTTTTTATGACATCTGCATAAAAACACCCTACATGAACCGGGCTATTATGCCCCAAAACTTAAAACTTATAGATAAAAATATACTTAGTTCAATGAAAGAGAGAGAAAAAAAAGGATGATGATCATTTGAATAAAAAAGAGATCATATGTGAGGCTTTCTGGCCCCTGAAAAACCTGTTTACTTTTCTTGTTTCAATGTATTTGTTGCCCATCATGCACATAAACAAGCAACCAAGATGATATGCATTTTTTTTCTCAACATTAGCAGATTGAGGTAAGCAATCTTGACATGTACAGGCTGCTTTCAAGCTCAGAAGTGTCAGTAAAGACCATCTGTTGAGTGTAGAAAGGGATAGATAAGGATACCAATTCCTTTCTCTGGTTCCAGATACTAAACAAGAGCCCTAATATCTCCTTGGAATGCTTAGTAAAGTGGTAGGAGGTGCATCAACTGTTGTGTAGAAGTGAAGTGGGTGTAGATAGAGAAACATTTGGCAGAGAGGTTTCACCATGCCAAAAGTGAGGGGAATACATGTCAGGTGACATGCAGATAACTTAAAAAGTAATTCAGGACAGAAACTCAGTAATATTTGATTCTACTCCCTGATAAGGACAAAGGGGCCATTGTTACCATTATGGAATATCACAATAGTAATTCTGGAGTTTCAATAGATGTTACTGAATGTTGCCTGACATGCATTACCCTCACTTTTGGCATGGTGTTTGGTGTTTTGAGTGGGAGTTGAAGGGTAGTTGGTGGTAATGAGTAGTATAGTTGATGATGATGACAACTAGCCTGCAGAAGGCTACTTCTGGTTTTTGAAAATTAGCCTGTGGATGCATCCAAAGAGTACTTTTGTAAAGGCAAGGCAACTGCCTGCAAAACTCTCAAATATTTTCTTCAGCACAATAAACAGTTTTTATGGCCAGAAATGCCTTTACAAACCCACTGCCTCACTTGTGGATCACATTTGTAACCTTTTTCTCAAAGGCACTGGATTATTCATTGTAATCCTCAGCCACACTTTTCCCAACCTCTTCTTTCTTTTGGCTATCTGAGCATAGATCATCTTTGGATATCTCCAAAAGATTTTTCCAGTATTTTGATCATCCTTTGAAAGCCATTTTCCATTTTTTTTTTTTTTTGGTGGAATTGGGTCATAGAAGGTGTCAGTATATGTGGTATTGTCTATTGGATTGGAGGGATGTATGGGGTAGCAGGTGGATATAGTTTTGTGAAGCTATTTTGACTCTAGACACACCCCTAGCTTTTGGACTAAAAATCACTAAAGATGGCAAAATTTAGCCAATTTTCAAGCTTTTCACCAAGGAGGACTGAATTAGGTTGAAAAATGTGCTGGAATACTGAAGCTTGACACTGCAAGAAAAACTCACACAACCGCCTGCAGTTGACATGCAAGTTGCCTTTGTGCACAAAGGCACGTTGCATGTCAACTGCAGGCAGTTTTGTGAGTTTTTCTTGCAGTGTAAGTCCTTGGATTTTGCAGATTTAGTGAGCAGTATGGATGCTTTAAGTAACTCCAAAGGTTACAAAGGGTGATTAGAGACATAGCATCCACTTCTTGAATCATATTGGGTTATTTCTGGCTTGTTGAATGAAAAATAAAAAATCCTGAATAAGATAGAGATAAACTAGAAATGATAGAAAAGTTTTTTTTTTATAAAAAAATATAAAGAATATCACACCACCTCCATGGAGCTGTCAGAATTTCAAACTCTCTCTCCGCTCACATCCCTTCAAGTCTAAATCATCCATCACTCCAGATTCTTAAGTCCCCTTCCATTTTTATTCTTTTATGTCCATCCATCAAAAATTTGATGCTATTTCTTCTTTCTGTCCATCATGAATTCATGATGCCTATCTTCTTGTCCATCAATAGTCTGTTGATGCCTTCCATTACTAGTTGTAATGATATCTATTTCCACTGTTATGTTACAGTGCCTCTGTCCATTGTTAATTTACAATGCTCTATCTGTCCATATGCTATTAGCATATGCTTAAATCTTGGTTGTCCTACCACATGTTGTGCTCTGGTTGTTTTCTATTTATTCTGGCTATCTGCCAGTGAAATATAATCATCAAGTCAGAGCATTTTTCCTCTGGACCCACATCAGCTCCTTGGTCCAATCTTTGATCCCTGAAGATTGCCCTCACCTCCTCAAAATCTTGTCGTAAAATCTTAACAGGAGCCTCTTCACTCTTCCAATTGTGTAATATGAGACATATTCACCAGGCCAAAAACAGAGGCAATGTGCACACATTGCCTCAGTGGGTGAAAAAGGGCCCCTTTGTACCTGACAAGGCAATGTGGACTCATTGCCTTTGTTTTCAGCCAGGTGATTGTTTCCTAAATTTTTCAATTTATTTATTATTTTCCTAATATATAAAAACTTCACTTGTAAAGTAAAATATCTTCCTTGAAATCAATCTTTTACAATCCACTTTCATAAAATAAATCTCATTCCATTCAGATATGTGTATGTGAATGATGCAGGTGTGTTTATCAAAAAAAAAAAAATCTTAATATTATTTGTCAAATTTTTTAACTAAATATAGCTTACCCAATACCAAAAAAGGGTATTCATTTGCAGTTTTTTGCTTCAAATAGTGGTGTTCAAAGTTGATTCTTAAACCACATCATACATAAAATCATAAGTCCAACATGATAAAAGTAACAACCACATGAAAGTTGGTGATAACCTTCACTAGAAAAACTTCTTGAATCCTTGGAAAATTTTACGTTTTTATGTAAAATTGAGCTTAAAAATCAACTTTGAACACGCTAAATATGAGATACTAGTTTTTTTTTTTTGCCTTTTGGTAAAACCTTCCTCAGGTGTGTGATTCAGATAAACAAAAATAAAGAGTCAAGATGGAATGGAATGGTTGGGAGAATTTTCAAGGAGAGGTTAAAAATCATGATAGTTGAAGTGTTTTTGGATCTGCAATGGGAGCCTGCTGGGATTGAGAAAGAAGTACCAAAGTTTCTTCACTGAATTTTTGTCACATTCATTGTGAATTTGAGTCGAAATTTGCCAGTCTTTTATTTTCCACCTGGGATCTTGAATTTTCCAGCATTCTGTGAAATCTCAAGTAATTCTAAGGTTTTTTTTTTGGGGGGGGGCAAGAATAAAAAACATTGTATCCTATCCATGTTGATCTTACCAACTTCTGCTCAAGACACTTGAAAATTGCTTCACATATTTAGATAAATTCATGCTTTCATTTCAATGGAGGGTTGGGATGTTTAAGAAAGCCACCCTTATAGTAAATGTGACGAGAAAGGCCACAAACAACTTGGAAACTCATTAATTTAAAAACATTTAATTGACACAAGTATTCAGACCATCATTATTTTTAGAGATGATGTTGATCCTGATGTATAAAATTTTGATAGAAGGATGCAGGATACTTCAGGGGAGTCCAGACAGAAATGATTCTTGTGTCGTAAAATTTGGAAGTGAATTAAAAATTAAATACAAATCACTCATCACTTTAAAGGTGCAAGCTTTTAGTCATTCAACTATATTAGGAACCAGCTGATATTATTGGATGATGTGACCTTACATTGAGATCTATTTCCAGAAATTCAGAGGAAACCAAGAAATTTCAGTGAACAATTCATTTCAATTTAATCTATTTCTCATATTATGAGTGAGATTGCGGCCAGCAGAGAGGATAAGAATTCAATATTTAGAAGTATGATTGGTATAATAATTTTTATTTTTTGCCCATAAAATTATGTTGGATGACAAGGGTTTGTTAATGGATCACACTTACCTGGAATACATATCCTTCTTCTGAACTACCAGCCATAAATTTCGGCCTCTGTATATTCCTCATCAGTATTTTGTTCCATCTGACCGCGATGGCGTGGATTGTGATCAACTAGCTCTCTAGCAGATTTTTTACCATTCTTTCTCCGGGAAGACTCCGCATCTACCAAAAATTATTGGTTAGTTTTCAATACATATTAGAAACCAAAAATAGCAGCAATCCGCAAGTTTCTAAGGAATTAAACCAACTTAATTGACGACCGTGGTTGGTTTTTGTGTCACCGCCTTCAAGCAGTTGGGTCAAGCCTCCAGGTCTGCGGCCCGAGGCGTGCGAAGGTCCACGAGTGGTTGGCACGGCTCGCTGACTTGATTCCCTTTGGAATTGAGGCCTATCAGCGGAGCGATGCGGACCCAGCGAGTCGAAGTCAATATCTCCGTCATGGAACTGCTTTGATTCTATCTCCTCCCCGGCTTTAAAACTCAAAGACGCCCTTGATGCTCTTGGCGTTGCGGTCATTGAAGAGTAACAAGAAACATGCATGAGAGACGTTGCGGCAGATAGGCAAAGTAGAGTCGAGAGTAAGTTCATCATTTTGATTACTTCTGAGAAGTGATACCGAGCAGTGACGGCTTTGCGAAATGCCAATAGTAAGTTAAAGAACTCTTTAAGCCGGATGGCAAAATGTGCAAAGAGGAAAAGATGATGGACGGCTTTTGTCGAGAGATCAAGTGGTATTTATTTATTTTTGTGAATCTCCAGGTGAGTTGGGAAGCTGCTGATCTGCTTCAGCGTTCAGGTATAGCTGCCACATCAGGGTTTTAGGTTTGATTAGATTACGCCTTCCACCCTGACGGTCTTATCGGAACTCGTCAGCGGCGACACTGACAATTTGGCCCGATCCTCAAGAACCACGGTCATGGGCGCCGGTTAGCTGACCCGCGCCCCATCATCTGTATGGAAAGACTCCTGTTCATTTTATTGGGTATCTATCGCGTGTTTGATATCGCATTTTGTTAGAGTGCTTAACGAAACGTGCAGGGAAGATGGACAAGCGCGTTTGGGAGTTGTTGGGTCGGCTTGGTTCCAACACTTGATAGTGTCCATCGAAACACATCAGGCCGCAATCCAAGATAGACCCGCGAAAAAATTACCCCGGTTCACAAGAAGACATTGTAACCTTGCTTGCTGATTTCGTTAATATGCAAGCTTGCCCCGTCATTTCGGCTGGAACACCAGAATAGGATAAATTACTGCTTGTTGATATCTGTTGTCATTCATTCGAAGCACTCATTCTTTACAATAGCTAATCTCATCTCGCATTGTAATAAGGTGTTTCAGCAGATAAACTCTGTATTGCGATAACAGTCATCAATCCGGGCGCTCTTTGTACTGGCATTGCGTGAGGTCTTGAAAATTTTTCCGGGTCTTGGATTGTGATCAAGAGCTTACCGGTGTCGGGCCGAAATACAATCGTTTATGTCCATATGATGCACTAATCGTACAAAACCTTACTGCCGAGGTGATTCATCGGGTGCGTACCGGTTCAGTTAGTTTGGCGCGTGGCTTATTTTGGATTTAAGCCAAGCTAACTTAGTGCGGCTGTTTCAGACTTGAGCTAAATCATTCGTCAAACTAGTTAGATCACAAAAAACATGTCCAACCAGGTCCAACCGTACTGACAAGCGACGCCAGTGATTAGCTGAACTCTACGACTGGGATGAGCTAAAAGAGGTTGAACAGCTAGAATATTTCTTTCTTTATGTTAGAGCCTAATAAATCCTAGCGAAATACAAAAGAGGCTGAGTTGATAAGGAAGATAGAGTTACCTGGAAGCAGAACGCTCTGTGTTTGTATAACTGTTGAAATTTCAACTTATGTTCCCTCTGTTCCTTTTCAATTCGATTTTCTTATTTCCTTGAATCACTGATACTAAACGATATAAACGAAGTCTTTTGTGTGCAATCTGTTATCTCAAATTCTTGTAGTCAATGAACCTTGAAAATGAGTGATTCACCAACTTATCTCAGTAAATTGTTTCTTATCTTTTGATTTCTCTCAACTGATTAATTAGAGTTAAACCATCTGCATCAGGTGCTCAATTTTGAGGTTAGTTTACCCCCCGCCTTAGTGGGGACTACCTCTAATTCAAGAGTGAACTGCACTTGTTGGTACTAAGTGTAAGATTAAGGCTTGAAAGCCTGCAAAACTGACTTAATCCCAGGATTAGTAGGGACTAAATCTAGTCCACACTAGCTCTAATTGGAGCTCTGGGTGATGATAATCTGTGTGTCAACCACAGAGGTAATAGCCTGGTCCACATAGGGCGTTTTTATGCAGATGTCATAAAAACACTCTGCTTGCTCGCATAAAATTATAAGGTGTGCTTGTTGCACTTTACCATGATATTCTGATCCCAAACTCTATTTTAGCATGGGTTCAAAGCTTGCTTGTCACGATAAATTTAACTGCAAGCAAGCAGCTATGTGAACCGGGCTAATATCACCAAAACTGATATTACCCAAGTAGTTACACAAACATTATTTACACAATTAATTAAAATACATCATGTAATAAGCTATTAGGGGGGTTCACAATAAATTTTTCCACTTCTTGCACCACAAAAAATGCAGTGTCGCTTGCTAGCAAGTGACATTCAGGAGCTCAGAGCAAACTTAGATTCATAATACTGGGCAAACTCCAGTGCGCAGTGACTGCGAACAAAGGAGTGCCTCCAGAAAGGGAGGAGCTTCAAGCAGAGCTTCCTCAATGTCAGTTGCTAGCAACCGACATCTGGGCCCTCATGGTGTTGCATGCATAAAACACCTTTCCCATCTGTGACATTTCTTGCGCAAGTTATAGCTTAAATTTTAGGCAAGAAATCACCGCAAGTCAACTTTTGTGGCATCTTGCCCCATCAAAAAGCACAACAAAAACCAACATAAAAAACCTCCCCAACTCCATGACTCATCACCACACCCCAAAGTCCTTGTCAGGCATATCAAAGAGCTGTACCAAGTTGTACTCCTCACAAGTCCATGACGGGCATCAATCGTGTAGATATCATTTTGAGAGTACATACTGGAGTAGATCACTGATTTCTGCTTCATCTTTGAGAATGGAATCCAGGAATATTGTTCAACTGCTGTTGTTTGGAGATAGAATCAATTCTAAACTGGGGATGGAATGTACATTGAGATGGGTGTCCAGGAGGTTGTCAGTGTCTTCAAAATCCAGAAAAACAAGAGTGATAAAGAGGTCCTATATCAGAGAACACTTGCTGAATTTCTGCATTTTGTTGTGGGGGCTGTGTTTGTGGGTTTGCGTAACACTGTTTCCATAAGTTTTTTTTCTCATGGTGTGTTTCTTGAAAACTTGAAATTTTTGGTACTGAGATTATGCATGGCACCCGTGTAAGCTTCCCAGGTCCCAGGTGGTGTCAATAATTTTCTTGCAAAAATTTATTGTGAACCCCCGAATTATAATCACTGAATAACTATAATATAATATGTACTATATTTTATTCTGCTGAATATAGTAATAATAAAACTTTAATGGCCATTTAATTGTTATTTACCTAGCAATAACCTTATATGAACCTCTTATATTAATGCTGTATGGTTTGTTTAAGTTTTGCCTTGTTTTGTCTAGCCCTCAAAGGTTTTGTCTGGTTTTGCCAGGTTTTGTTTTGTTATATCATATTTTGTCTTTTTATATTGTATTTTATTCTAATTATTATATTGGGGGTTTGACACACGACCCCCCAAAATAGTTTGTGCAACCCCTTGGACGTCAGCCCAACGTCCAAGGGGGGTTGCGCAACCAAAAAACTGCTGGGATGGGGGGTCATGGAACAAACTGTTTAAAAAAATAATTATTTTTCATAAATTGTTTTGGGGGTAACAATGAGAGATAATTTATGGTATTAAGGTTTATTCCTACCTTTTCAGGTGTAAATAATCTAATGTTAAGGTTCATTTCTCCAAAAAACCTTATTTTGCCACTCTTATTGGTGTTATGCCTGGTTTTTTGGAGGTAATGTTTCAGGTACACATCTAAAGATATTGGGAAATTTCAAGATTTATTCCCACTCTTCTAATAGTTGAAAAAACAATTCTGAATTTTTTTTTTGTTTAAAGTTCAATAATTCATCCTATTTGGGGGGGAGGGGATGTCATAACTTTCTGTTTCCCAAATGGGAAGAATTATTGAACTTTAACCAAAATAAATTTCACCATTTTTTTTAACCATCAAAAGCTTGGGAATAAATTTTGAAATTTCTGAATATCTCTTGATTTGTCACCTGAAAAAATACCTCCAAAAAATCAGGTGTAACACCAATAAGAGTAGAATAAAAAGTTTGTCAGAGAAATGAATCTTACCATTAGATTCTTCACCCCTAAAAATGTAGCAACCCACTCTTCTAATAGTTGAAAAAACAATTCTGAATTTTTTTTTTGTTTAAAGTTCAATAATTCATCCTATTTGGGGGGGAGGGGATGTCATAACTTTCTGTTTCCCAAATAGGAAGAATTATTGAACTTTAACCAAAATAAATTTCACCATTTTTTTTAACCATCAAAAGCTTGGGAATAACTTTTGAAATTTCTGAATATCTCTTGATTTGTCACCTGAAAAAATACCTCCAAAAAATCAGGTGTAACACCAATAAGAGTAGAATAAAAAGTTTGTCAGAGAAATGAATCTTACCATTAGATTCTTCACCCCTAAAAATGTAGCAATAAATCTTAATACCATAAATTATCTCTTATTGTGACCCCAAAAAAAATTATGAAAAATAATTAGATTTTTTTTTAAAATTTGTTCTGCGACCCCCAATCCCGGCGGTTTTTTGGTTGCGTGACCCCCCTTGGACATCAGGCCGATGTCCAAGGGGTTGCATGTCGAACCCCCATTATATTTTACAGTAAACATAACATTAGAAGAAAATAACATACACTGGATGCACCCAAAGTATGCAAATAATTATTTTTAGAGTTGTTATATCTTAACAATTGAAAGTATAACAACTCCTGGGATTATTATAGTATCAATAAATACCTCAAAGCGCTGCAAGGAAGGAATTAAAATTAAATTAAACCATACTAAAGTCCCAGGATGTGATCAATAAATTAAAGCTAATTATTTTCATATTATTTAAAACATAGCCTCCTTAATTTAATGGCATCATAGCACTGCTTTATTGCATCATAGCATAGCCTGATTGCGCTATAGCACTTCTTTATAACATCAGTCCCTGCACTGCAAGAAAAACTAAATCAACTGCCTGCAGTTGAGTGAGTTTTTTTTGCAGTGTTGAGAACTCTGGTTTCTGAGTGCCTCAGAGCCTTCCACCAGCTTCCATATGATTTCCATGAGTGCTTCAGAGGTACCTGTGAGAATATTTAAGGACCTACTTCCTCTGGCATTATTCCCCAGCCCTCCAAGTCCTTCAGAAGGCACATTCAGCCCAGATATTAGGGTCTTTGACATGCAACCCACCTGAATTGAAGGTTCAACCAATCCTGGCATCATGAGTATGTCCGGGTGGGTTGCAGTGTTGCACCTTCAAAAACCACATTGCAAGGGTGGACCACAGCACAAATTTCTTGAAATTCAGAATACTTTTTATTGATTTTTTTTGGGCTCATATCAAAGCCAAGTTGTTATCTGCACTCCAATCCTTGTAAAAGACCCATCTTGCACATAAGGATTATTTCTTACACACTATAAGCATCCCCTTTCTGTCTCAGCAGGAAGAATCCATGTAGTACTCACTGGATTTTCCTCCCTTTAAGGTTGAGAAGATTTCTACAAGATTTAACTAACTAATTAATTATTCTTGATTATTTGTTACAGGAATTATCTTAATTCTTACCAAACCTTTACACATCAAAACTCAAATCACAACCAGTTCTGGTTAAATCACTTGGTTAGTAGCATAGAGGCTGACACTTTGGTTAGGCTTTTTCAAGTTGTTTGAAACTTGGGATTAAGTCCCTCAATTTGGTCTAACTTAGCAACCAATGTGTATGGTCTTAATTCATCTTTTTATCTGTGATGTATTTTGTTTTTCTTATCAAGCTTATCTGATCTGACTACTAGTATTTCCTGTCTGAACTCAAAATCTTCTCAGTTTTTTTGATTCAATTTATTTTGATTCAGTTTTCCTCAAACCACATCTTGACCTGCTTGCACATAGACCATATATTTAGACTAGATACAGGCAATATCAACATTAGCTCTCTACAATTTTTTTTCTGCACAATCTTGATACAATCTGGTGACCCTCTCCTGAGGTTCTCTGTCCACTTTCTAAATATTTCTAATCACTCTCCTCCATGACATTGAACTCAGAAATACAAAGATTTAACAATAACCATTTTTATTGGAATGGTGAAGAGGATTTGAAGTAGGAATAAGACAGAGAAGATTTGATGAGGGAGCTCACTTGAGAGGAGTTTTTCTGAATTATATGACACCTGTGTTGTATAGAAAAATGTCAGAATTCTGGCCTCTCTTCTCTGCTCACATTTCTCTCTCCTCAAAATCCACCATCACATTCTATATTAACCCCCTATCATGTATATTCTTTCCATCATATTTTTGATGATTCTTTCTTTATTCATTCCATAATTAAATAATGATTCCCTTCTGTATCTGTCCATCAATATTGTGTTGATGCCTTCCATTACTAGTTGTAATGCTCCATCTCTCCCACTGTTAAGTTACAGTGCCTCTATCCATTTTTAAGTTACAATACCTATTCCATATGATAGTTTTCATTACTAGCATATGCTTATGTTTGTCTGTGGTCTCTACCACATTTTCAGTCTTTGGTTTTTTCCATTTATTCTGGCCATTTGCCAGTAGTAATATAACTATCTAGTCTGAGCCCTTTTTACTTTGACCCACCTGAAGCTCCTGGATCCAATCTTCTTTCCTCAAGATTTTCCCTCACTTCCTCCAAGTTTTTACCCTTAAATCTTACCAATAAAAACCTACATACCATGTGAGTGAAGTGTGCAAGTGGCATGCTTCAAGGTGCATAAGTGGGTGTTTTGTGAATTTGGCAAATGTGAGGAAAATTATGTGCATGGATAAGTCCCACTCACCTTCCCCCTCTCAAACTAGGGCATCCAGCCATAACAGCCATGAAAATCTGTGCTTGAGTGGCCAGCCAGAAACTTGGGCGTCCAAGCAAAGCCAACAAGCTCCCAACCCTTACACAATTTGGTTGACTGTACCCAACCCTAACACAAGTAAGCAAACAAACATCCTTTCCAGGCCTCCCTTAAACAGATCCCATAAGAGCCTTCTTACCATCCTTCCAATTGATAATATATATTTTAATATTGTATTCATGTAGCATAGCAACAGCATCACCGGCACACCAGTGCACCAGCATGTAGTATTAGAGATAAATCCCACACAGATAAAGCTTTCTAGTTGAGCCTTTGCACAATCCAAAAACAAAATACATCCAAAATCACAAGTAAATAAATAAAAAATGAGTAAACATATCTCAGAACAAGATGATAGAAAACTCCTAGAGCCTGAGAGCAAAGGTAAACCAACATTCTATCAAAAAATTAATGCAAGTACAACCATCAATCAAAGACCACCTCATCTTGAAGGGCTTCCTGAGAATCCTCACAATCATCCATACTATCAAATTCATAATCATCCTCCCTCAAATCCCAACTTCTCCATTGCTTCATCTATGGTGGAAATTTTGTCATGTTGAGGAAAAAATTGGGCCTTGATTTAGCCAATCAATTCAAACCAGGGATGATTCTTGGAGGCACCCTTTGATCTTGTTTTTTTCCACAGCAATTCAATCCCATGAGCCCAATCAACCATAATTTATCCAAAAAATTGAAGATTCAAAAAGATGTCAAGAGATATTGTGTAATTTATTCTATTAAATAGGAAATTTAGCCCTAGAAAAAAATTAAAAATTCATGGTTGAACACAATATTCCCTCCTTTTGTGACCCCAAAATACCTGGCAACAACAATGTAGGGGCTAGATTTTTTTCATCAAACCTGACTATCACCTCTCAAGGACTATTCAATCATCCCAAAAATTATCAGTGCTAAAATGTCTGAATCCCCTTTGGCCTTATCACCTGGAAATCCAATCATCAATTTGCTTTCAAAGATGATGGTTACAATTTTACAGGTGGCCATTTTATATTCCCTCACTGTGGGTTTGGAATTTATTTCAAGCCAGATAAAATGGTCCAAATGATATTTGAGAAAATAATTTATAATCATGGGACCCTAAAGCCAGTAAGTAGAATCAGACAAATTCTCCAAGCTTGGAATGTCTATTCAAATTTACCAAATATCTATTCAAATTTCCAAAAAAAACCTACTAAGGTTCTGGACCAAATTTCAAACCAGGAGTTTGTCACCAAAACCTCAAAGCCATCTATTGGTGATTTTCCGCATATCTTAAACAGAAGAAACCAATGATTTCATTGATGTATATAGTGCCTTCACCCCATTTCTTGCTCTCTTGCTCTTAGGTTTTTGTTTATCATTCAGATGTTGTATGTTTGATATTACTTTTTCTTCTGAATAAATAATAGCATTGGTGGAGTATCCAGAACTAGTAGACTCTTCTTCCTCATCTTCTTCACTTTCTGGTAGGGAATCTTCACTAGATGATGAATTATCAGAAATTTCCTTCTGATTGTCTTCATGACGCATTATGGCTATTTTCTTACTTTTCTGTTTATATTTGGAGGTACACTTATTTGATTTATGTCCTTTCTTTCCACATAAATAACAGGTAAGTTCTTTGTCCTTTTCTGCATCATGCTTTTCAATTTTCTTCTCTTTGTAATTATCTTTCTTAATTACTTTATTTCCTTTTCTTTTCACATTAACAATATGTTCTAGTTGTGTTATAAATTCAGACAAGTCATCCTCAGGAGCCATAGCTATTTTCATTTTATACTCAGTTTTATGATCCAATTGAGATAATAATTTATCATTGATTGTAAAATTATCAATGTCTCTGTCTGTAGCTCTTAATCTTTTGACTTGTCTAATACACCATACAGATGGTTCTACATCACCTTGTACATCAAATCCGTCTCTTCTGAATGCAGATTTAACTTTTCTTAACCTGCATGTGTGAGTACTGAATTTATTGATGATTTCATTCTTCCAAAAGTCCCATCACCATGAAACCTTGGATGTCGCTTTCTAGCAAGCGACATCAAGGGAGATTGGCATGTAGCTCTGCTCATGCTGCAGCCAAGTCCCACTTTGTACAAGTGGTATGTATTTACATAGGTGCTCTGAGGCTTGCCTTTGTGGCACTTGCCCTTGTCCCATATCTCCAACTTCCCGCTGGTCAATTCTTTCAGTTCCTTTTGGATTTGGCTTGCGATATTGTCCGCATCCCGCTGATAATCTTCTTTTCCCAGTTCATTTGATTGGTTAGCTTGTGACTCTTGCTCATCAGCTACACCTGGCTTGATTTCCTCTGCAACCTTTTTTTAATGTGTCTGCACACAAAGATCCACCCAAAAAAGGAGCAGCCTTGGACTTTTTGCATGGTTGGGGGAAGAAGCGGGCCGAGGCATACACGCGGGCTAAGGCATACACATATCACCCACCCGTTTGAGTAGATCCCTGAATTCAAAAACAGCAGCAGCCTCTTTGTTCCTAGGGAAAGTAAAGAAGATCCCAGGGCTGATGATGAGGGAGGATGAGATGGCATGTTGCTAGACGGTTTCCGAAGAAACATTAGACGAACTGATCAATACATTAGTACGACAGCATGAGTTCTTGAACTCAGAGGCCATCAGGCATTACAAGTCAATGGTCACAACTCCTACACCACTCGGCTTGGATGTGTGAGTTGGTCAGGGAATAAGAGAGTTGGAGCGAGCTTGGAATGTCATCCAGCCAAGTGGATTAGCAGAGTTTCAGAGCTACACTACTGTGTTTCATGGCTCTGGCCTTGCTTTGTGCAGGGAGGGGGGAGCAAACACCATATTACAGCTGATTGAGGCCAAGAAGCGAGCAGATCGTTGGTCAAGTCGGATCCAAGGAGATTAGGACTGTTGATTGAGACCAAGATGTGAACAGGTAAGGAGCAGCGACGATAACCAGGTGGCGGTGATGAAATCAAGGTGGAGATGATAACACTGAGGTGGTGATGACAACAACGACAGTGAAGCAGTGACAACAACAACGAGGTGGCTTCAGGTGATGATTTCGATTACTCTGCCAGCCCTAACAATCAGGAGACAAAATCAATGACCATCGAGGACTATCAACGACAAGGAACGACTTGTTATGACCAAAAGTGATACCCAACAACCTGGAGAAACTAACAATGATGAGGAAGGATAACCGACGACCAAGAGTGGCTACCAATGACCAGGAGAGATGAACGACGACCTGGAGAGACTACCAGTGACCAGGAAGGATAGCCGAAGACCAGGATCGATTTTCATGAGGAGATTGACAAATTTGGTGACACTGCCTGCCCTTGGGTGGACCCTAGCTCCTCCTCAGAGAGATGTGCTGTTCCCTAAAGGTGGACCACACTTTTTCTTGAATGTTTAAAATGCCACCTTTATGTGCGATGGATGTGGTTTTGGTCATAGGCTCCGCCAAAGCATGGTTCTCCTTTGTGGTATGTAAATACATGATACCACTGGCAGAGGGCAGCTTCCACAGTGCTTTGTTTGTAGATGCCACACCAATGCACTCACAGGTTCTTGATGTCGCTTGCTAGCAAGCGACACCACTTTTCTCATGGTGCATTTTTTTTTATTTACTACTTCTTTCCTTCTATTAGTGTACCACGTGTGCGCAACACCTTTAAGAATAGTAGGTAATTTTGAACATATTAATTAATCTGGGGCATTTGTATCTTCTTTAAGATTATCAATCCATTCAATAAATTCATATTGGTCATACTCTCCCTCCCCAGAAAAAGTTGGCCACTCAGAGATTTTGGGTAGATTAGACAAAATCAATTTGGCTATCTGTTCCTCTTGATTGCTATGAGGGGTAACTTCTCTGTGGGTTGTAAGTGTAATTGGTACTATTCCAATGCTTGGAGTCTGTGGTACATTTTTCTGTTGTGGTATATTATTTTCAGGCACAATATTATTGCTAAATGATACATGAGGAGGAGGTTCTCTGATACTAGATTTGGAGGAGCTAGTACTTCTACGTGTATTTATAGCATTAATTTGCCCAACTTTTGTTAATAATATTTTCAATAATCTTTCAGTCTCAGTTTTTTTTTTTTGTAATATTTTTTCTAAATTTAGATCCACTCTGTTAGACAAATCCTGGAATGTATTGTACTGGTATTCCAATTTATTCTTAGTATTTTTGTCCAAATTAATAATTCCTTGTCCTAGTCTGTCCATTTTATTTAATATAACTTCCATTTGAGAAGAGTTTTCTTCTAAATTGTTCTCAATTCTTGTCATAAATCTTGATTGTTGTGTTGAAATATTTGCTTCCATTTTTGGTAAAAATTCACATACTTGGGATAAATTCTCAGCAATAGTTGGCACACCTTTTCTCATAAGATTTAATGTGGAGTATTGTTGATCTAAGAATTCTTTATGAGATTTAGAAATTTCAGCAAAATCAGACAGACAACTATTCAGTTTTTTCTTGACAGCATAAGCACAAGCTTTAGTAAAATCTTCCATGTGTTTCATGTTAACTTCAAATGTGTGATGGAAAGCTTCATTGGCAGGATTTATTGGATTTGGAAATTCAGGCAAAGAAACATGGCTTCCATTAGAGCTAGGGGAAATTAAAAGTCTGGGGGGTCCAGTTGCATGGCTTGTTGCTTCTGAATTTTCCCTTTCTCCAGATTTTGATAAGTTCCTTGGAGAGATCTGGCCATCCTGATCATCTCCTTGTAGATGGAGCTCCTCCACACTCTGTTTCTTTGAATATTTTTGGGATGTCTGGAGTGGGGATTGCTCATGCTGTAGCTGGGACGTGGAGGCCCTCTGTGGCGTGGAGGACTCTCCACTCTGTGATAAAAGTGATTCACAGTAAGATTCATTGGATCCCAACCTTTGGTTCTTTCCAAAGTTTTCTCCTTGCCCAGAAGGTTCACCATAGCTTGGAAATCCTCCTGGCAGTATCTGAGATGGGCTTTTATGGCTCTGAAGCTGCTTCTGTTGCGCAAATCTTTGAGCCAATGTTTGTTGTCCTTCAATCTGAGATAGTTTCTGATGAATTTCTCCTTGGTTGGTACTGGGAATAATTTTTTGTGGCACATTTGAATCAGTATTTTGTTCATTATTATGTATAGAAATTTCACTATCTGAGTATACTGACAGCGTTGAAATTCCTCTTCTGGGGTTGTTTGGGGACTGGGACTGTCTGCTGCATCCATTATAACCTCTAGGTCTTAATTTTGGGGCCATTTTGTAAGATTGGATGGAATAAATTTGTGAACTTATCAGTTCTAGAATATTATCTAGTCTGTTGGAAATTATTACTAATTTACCAGAGGATTTTTCAGAGATATCTGCAGAAGATTCTCTTTCTTTTTAGTCCTTGGGATCAATCTTGATTTCTTCAAAAGGCTTGGTTATGAACAAGTCCTTCAAATTTTTGGTAGGAACAGGTGTAGTTGGTGCCACTATACATGATTTTTATTGAAAAAAATGATAATATTTTTGTTAGATTTTTAGATTTTGACGTAAAAAATATTATTTTTAATTTTCTTACTTGTTTTATATTTTTATGTATTTTTTATTTTTATTTTTATCAAAAAATCCGCAGAAAACAGGAAAGTTCACAAGAAATCAAGGAAGGGGTGGTGCTACGGTGACGTGGGAGGTTGCGTTGTATTCTTCACGTCAAGGCGCGTTGAATGACGTCTTAATCTTGAAGATCCGTTAATATTTGTAGAGTGTACAGGTTGTAGAAGAATGAAAAATGGCACAGCTGGTCCTATGATGGCGCGGCGCAAGGGAGGTGAATAAAGTTAGCAGGAATCTACATGCACACAGATCTCTAAAAATCCGGGGATCTGCTAAATTATGAGCTTAATTACACCGGAGTGCAAATTGATCTGCAAGGTGCAACTCTATTTGTGTATTACAACTCACGCGCACAGGATCTGTAGCAATGGTGGGCCAGCTACGCTACCCGTAGCATTAGTGTAGCGTAGTGTTAGCTTATTAAGCTACGCTACATTAAAGCTACCATTAGCGCCAATTTTTGACAACTAACGCTACAGGATTTTGAAAAAAAAAATTGTAGCGTTAGTTGTGCTCCCCAAAGTACAACTAACGCTAACCAGATTTCCTGTTAGCGGTGTTGTAGCAGTGTTAGTTGTCAAAAAAGCTACGTTAAAAAGTAGCGTAGCTTGTGTATCAGCTATGCTAACCTGTAGCGTAGCTTGTTTCTCAGCTACGCTAACCTGTAGCATAGCTTGTGCATCAGCTATGCTAACCTGTAGCATAGTGGCTGTATCAGCTATGCTAACATGTAGCATAGTGGTTGGATCAGTGACACTGTAGGTTAGCAAAGTGGCTGTACCAGTTATATTTCCAACATTTGGAAACTCAAACATCAAAAAAAAAAAAAAAATGTTGATTTTTTTTTTTT
>SMGU01010787.1:0-11779 GCA_004348175.1 Puccinia novopanici
GTCAACTAACCTGATTTTTAACCAAAGAAATGTGAATGCTCTTATGCAAACACATCTTAAATATGAAATCCAGAGCATGCATATTTAACAACTTGAAGAGTGCTGTCTGGTTAGTATCTCAACTAGGATGAACCCACCCATGAAGCACCAGGAAAAGAACCAATAATAACCACTTTTATATACCATTCAAATACCATCCAGGCAACATATCAAATTATAAAAAAGGGATTGCACTTTCTGATTTCACTGTTAGAGAAGTGACTTAGTTCTATATTTTTTGTGGTGAAGTGTGTGATCAGCTGTTTTATGGTATTCAAAATTCAGAGATAAAATCATCAACACCTTTCAATTTTTTTTTTTTTTTTCAGGTACTTTTCAAAATGCATAACTCTTTATTGACAATCCCCAGCCAACAAAAATCAGCCCATGTTGCTAATTAGTGTGTTATTTTATGGTTTTACGTTTTAATTTTGGATTTTTATTTTTTTATTTATTTGTTTTTTGTATTCTTTATGGGGTGGAGGAATTGTTTTCACAAGGAATAATCCTGTTCTGGTTGAAAATAGTATCTGATATTTACAAGCTGCTGTCTGAAGTTATCCTGAATGGAGGCTCCCATCAAGCTAAGGCCCCGCCCGACAGCGAGCGGGGGCCACGGGGAATTGGTACGCGCAACACCTGGACTCGAGTGGAGCCCCCTTTCAAGAAGACCATAGGAAGAACGATCCGAGTAGAAGATTCAAAAGATAATACTCAAAAGAAAAAAAGGACACGTCATGGCCGAACCTACCGCCCGAAAGCAAGAGCAAGACTTCACGAAGGAGGTGGATGAACTGATCCCGCAAGTCGATGCACTCGTCAAAGTGAGTCCAAACAGAAGAAATAACACTTTCATTTTTACGTTACTTGACCCTTCGAAGTTTGTTCAACATGTTTTTTTTTTCTCTCGTTGGGGATCTTTTCGTAGGGTGGGAATATTCAGCAGGCGCTTGAGAAGCTTTTGGTGTTGGAAAAACAAACACGAAACGTAAGAAGAGAGAGTGCTGATGAGAGAGAGAAGGAAACACTATGTGGTTGTACTGACTGACTTGGATGGAATGTATAGGCATCGGACCTAGCGTCTACCTCGCGAATCCTGCTCCACATCGTCTCGATCGTCTTCGATTCGAAAGATATCGATGGGCTTTGTTTGCAAGTGCATCAGCTTGCGAGGAAGCATGGTCAATTACGTCAGGCCACTACCACCATGGTGGAAAAAGTCATGACCTTTCTCGATCAACTTGACCAAGAAAATAAGATCAAGTTGATCAATAGTCTGCGAGAGGTGACGGATGGTAAAGTGAGTGATTTTTAGAGAGACATTGTTTTTTCTTCTTTAGGGAGGACTAATTGATTATTATTTTCAGATCTACCTCGAAGTACAACGAGCGAGATTGACGAAACAATTGGCTCAGATTAGAGAGAAAGAGGGGGCATCTGGGATGGCCAACGACTTGATGCAAGAACTTCAAGTGGAAACCTTTGGCTCGATGGAACGTCGCGAGAAGATGGACTTCATCCTGGAGCAGATGCGCCTACTCCGAATCCAACAAGACTGGGAGAAGTTGGCGATTGTTAGCAAGAAGATTAATAGCAAGTGGCTTGCCGAGCCAGAGAATGAAGTCAATTTCTTTTTTTTTTACCCTCTGATTTTTTTTTTAAGACACAGAGGGCAGGGCAATCTAACCCTCTCTTTCTCTTCTTCCCACCATGTAGGATTTAAAGTTGAGGTTTTACGCCCTGATGATTACCTATGCCTCCAAGCTATCGCGATATCTCGATCTGTGCAAGTATTATCGGTCGATTCATGAGTCGAAATCCATCAAGGCGGACCCGAGCAAGTCGTTAGCTGCGTTGAGGAATGCAGTGTACTTTGTCATCTTGGCGCCCTATGATAATGAGCAGAGTGATCTGCTTCATAGGATTGCGAAGGAAGAAGATGAGTTGAAGAAAATTGAAGCAGTCTAGTAGGCAGTCCCTCCTTCGCTCGCGGTGATGGTGACTGGAAACTGACCTGTTTGATACGTGATTTTTTTTTGTTTTTAGTGATTTAGTGAAATGTTTCACTACTCCTGAATTGATGCGATGGCCAGGTATTCAAGAGTTGTATGGGCCGTCATTGCGAAAGTCTAGAGTGTTTGGTCCTCACGGCATCTCAGGCTTGGAGGGCGATATCGAAGAAGACGTTGAAGAGGGTGCTCACCCAGGAGAAACTCGCTGGCAAGAGTTGCACAAACGGGTTGTGGAGCATGTTAGTCCCATTACTTTTCTCCAAGCAATATCTCAAGCTGATGAGAGTGTGAATGGATAGAATATTCGAGCGGTGTCCAAGTACTACACGCGACTGAGTATGCAGAGGTTATCTGAGCTGCTAGATCTCTCGATGGGGGAGTCGGAGGCGACCTTGGCGAAGCTAGTGAGCTCCAGGACGGTGTTTGCCAAGATTGATCGCCCCTCTGGTATTGTGCGGTTCCACTCGGCTGAGCAGCCTTGCAGCCGGGGTGAGGGGGTGTTGAATGAGTGGAATCATGATGTGGGCAAGCTGTTGGGGTTGGTTGAGAAGACGGTGCATCTTATCCAGAAGGAGTTTGCACTGCAAGGCATCAAATAATTGTTGTCTTGTTTGTATGTTTTGGTGTAATTCAAAAAAGACTGTTGGTTGGTTACAGTGGGCTGCTTACCTAATCAGCTGCCATCTCCATGGCTGTGCTCGGTTGGCGTTGCTGTTGCTGTTGACCATCTTCACTCTCACCCGCAACTCTGGTTCTCTTCTTCTTCGTCACTCACTTCCCTTAATAGAAGAAGAATGATCGATCCCTCCTCGAAACTCATCTACCAAGGAGCACTATCAACCTACTACAACCCAACACTATCTCACACTGCTTCAAAGTCGGACCAAAACATATCATCACAGCTATCTCCTCCAAAGAGGAAGAAGAACAAGAGCAGCTCCAATCCATGCTCAAACTATGCCGTACTCTATCTCGACGGAAGACTCGAATGCTACAAGGGTGACCCATTCTCAGTCGGATCACCACACGAAGCATCCAAACCCATCCATGTCCTCCATCTCAACCCACTTCTACCCTGGTCACTCATCTCAATCCCCTCCACATCAAACTCGGCCTCCTTCACCTTCACCCTCTCCCGACAATCCCCTCCCTCAACACTCCAAGCAAACTCCCTCACTCATCTCGGTCTCGATGTCGAAGCAATGGGCTACCCAAATCGATCCTCCATCAACGAATCCAACCTCAACAAGGCAAAGGACAGGAAGTCGCTCAAACAGATCTTTGGCTTTGGTCCAAAACGTTCTGTCACACTCACCAACAACAACAACAACAAGAACACGAATAACAACAAGCTCATCGACCTGATCGACCCAAACCCAGACCTCCCACCACTAGACGATCACAAAAACCCTCACCTCTACTCCTCCTCCTCCTCCTCCTCAAAACCATCCGGCCAAATCCCATCACAACTCACCTCCCCAGCATCCGCACAATCACAACATTCATCCGTCAACCTCTACCCAAACTTACCCAACTCACTCACCTTCTTCACCCACTCGGAAAGCTCCAGGAAACAATGGATCACCGCATTCCTTTCCGTCTTCCGTCTCATGGCCGACCTCGAATCTACTTCCACCAACAACTCTTCATCTCCAGAACGTAGCTGTCAACAAGTCCAAACTCCCATCAGATCCCTCCATTCTAATCCCTCCTTCACCCTTCAACAACAACAACAGCAACAGCAACAACAGCCAACGCAACACACCAGTCGCATTCCATTGGCACCAATCTCCTCTCAATCAACTCACCCAAGCTCTCAAACATCTATCTCAACCTCACAAAATTTAAAATTCTCCCCCGTCGATTTGTTTTCGTCGAGCACCAGGGCTAGCCCTAATCACGCCGATGGCCCCATTCCTAATGTATCCACAACCAACCAACAACCATCCTCCTCATCCCCTGAATCCCTCCTCACCCGCGATCCACCGCCATCTCATCCACTGAGTATCTCCAGCAGCTCACAGACTAGCATGGCCGTCGCTGTCCCCGCTTGGATCAAGGCCGTACGCAACGCAGATGAAAAGAAGCACGACTCGGGTGACAACTCACCTTCTTCCCGGATTACCTCTCTCAATCAGGCCCTCTCAGAAATGGCCCTCGCCGTCAAACAAAAATCAACCGATTCTTATCTTTCTGGGGAATGCTCTGTACACCCCTCTTATCTGAACCTCCAACAAACACCATCCTCATCTCTCATGTCTCATTCAGTCTCCGCACCCGCCCCATTCAGCTCTATCAGTCCTGAACCCATCTCCTCCCCCGCTGATGGCGGCAGTTCAGGTGGAACAGGGAACTCATCTAAGCCTGCCATGGCTGCCTCAATCAAGGGCTTTGGGAACTCGGTAGTCCAGAACCTCAAGCGTGCGGGCTCCTTGACGGAATGGCCGGATCACTCCAGTCCCGCACAGTCTATTCTTCAACGAATGCGGGAGAGCGATCACCAGAGTACCCTCAGCGATAGTCCCCGACCATCATCCCCACCCCAGCCAAACCACGTTCATGAAGGGAACGACAACCACCCAGCCAACCCAAAACGTACCTGGCTACTTAACGTGGTCAAGAAAAATAGTCTCGATAAAGTCAACACCAACGTAGGTAGTAGCCCACTCAACCCATCCCTCATGCCCACCACCTCCACCTCTCCTACCAGTACCACTACCTCTGTCCCACGCTCCACCAGTCGCACCGCCCGGTACGGGGTCTACATGCTCAAAGGCCTCTCATCCAACTCCTCCCTCTCCTCCTCCTCTCACCACTTCCCCGCCTCCTCTCGTGAAAGCGATGGACAACATTCGATGCACCAGGTATTGACCCAATGTACGGATTCCGAGCAGGGCGACCATCACCATCAACCACCCCTCTCCTCATCCGAGCAGCAGCATACCTTCCCCCAACTTCCTCAGCGATTAAAGCAAAGTAGTAGACGGCCGCAGACCGGCCAGGCGAAGAAAGCTTTCTCGGACTGGCTCACCACCACCTCTTCTCAGGCGGCCCAACGGCTCAAGAAACCGTCCGCGGACTTTAAGCCCGCCCATCATTCTAGCCTCTCTGTCTCTTCTCCCCGTCATCCGCCGCTGCAACAACCCTCGCTGGGCCCCGGCAGCTCGACCTACAGTCTATCGAAACAACATCCCAAGCTGGGGTCAGGCGGACAGGAGATGGGGTTGAGCATCCTGAACCATGCTGGGGATGGGATGCGATGCAGTTCGGACAGCCTTTCCTCGGTGGGCCGCGTAGGCCAATTGATAGATCGTTCGTGTGTTACGACGCCCTCGGAGGACTGTTTCTCGCCGGGTCGGTCGGACGAGATGTTGTCGCGGCCGAACGAGACGCAGGCGGCTACGGGCGGATGGCGCAGTCCGGAGGGTTTCCGGAAGGAGGGCCCGATGGAGACGGGGGGGCTGGACTGGCTGCATTTGGGGGGCCCATTGGCATCCCCTTCCCCAGCAGCAGCAGCAGCCACACCATCATCGGCCTCCCTGGTGGGCGGATCGTCAGCCAATCGGCCCCGGACGCACACGGTGGGCGCGCTTGGGTCCTCTTCGCACGTGCCCTTATCCTCGCTTCCCGTCCCGCCCGCGCGGCGAAAACACGGCAAATCTGCCGCCGGAAAGACGAAACAAGCCGCCGTCCTCGGCTCGCTCAGTCGCCAGGAACTCGTCCTGTCCGGCCTCCCCCCCGTTCCTCCCGCCTGGCCCGACGGCCTTCCGCCGCTGCTTCACCGCCCTAAACCTCTCAACCCCAATCTTGGTTCGTCTCTTTTCTCTTTTCTCTCGGCTGCCTCGTGCACTCATCTCTCTCTCTCTGCCCAGACATCCATAACCTCCCCTTCCGCTCACCCCCGTCCGCTAACCCTATCGCCTCCGGTATCGACGGCGAGTTTGGCGCCCGCTCTTTGTCTTAATTCTCTTCTCTTCTTCTTTATTCTTTCTTTGTTTATAGTTTTTCCTTTCACCTTTTTTTTTTTAATTTTGTCTTTTGTTTGGTGGGTTTTGGTGTATCCGTGTCTCGGGCCCCCCCTCTCTCTGTCTTGTAGCTCTCTCTCTCTCTCTGCTTTTTTGTGGGTTGGTTTTCGGAGCTCGGCTTTCGCGGTCTGCAGACAGGAGGACATGTGTGGGGCGTTTAATAGCATTTTTTTTTTTTATATATAGTGGGAGGGTTTCGGTTTTTTCTTTTTTGGGTTGGGTTGGGTTGGGTTGGGGGAGAATATGCTGGGTGAGAGGGGGGGTGGCTCCCTTCGACACAGGGCTTGTTTTGTGGTGGTGTTGGGGCTGGATGAACGTGCTTTTTTCACTGTGCTAGCTGGTGGTGGCGGTGGTGGTGATGGACTTGTTTGTTCATGGCAGCTATGTGTGTGGGTTGTTGGGTTGAGGCTTCCTTGGTGGTGGTGGTGAGCTGTTAACTCTTTCATGCACCCCACCTTCGGGACTCGCGACCCAAGCTGCCAGTGCTGGTCTTCCCCCTTACTCTCAGACCCGCTTGCAGATCCTGATCTGGGTCTGGGTGGCCTGCAAGCAAGAAAAAAAAACTGAAAATAATTGGGGAGTAAACTTTCCAGTTTCAATCCCTCTTATATGTATGTATCTGGTTGCAGATGTTAATGAGGATACTTGTATTGAAGAATATGCATTTCTGGTTTAAATCCAAGCATCATCATCTGTGAGAGGCATTGGGGAAGGATGGTTGGATGGCAGCCAAGACACTGGACTTGCAGATGAAACTCTGACTTTTGAACAAGCCTCTCATGATTTGTATCTCCTTTCCCTCTTAACAATTTAGTCCTCTTCAACTCATCACCATCCCTTCTCCTCCAACTTGCCTGTCCTCAACTCTCCTCCCCCTCTGCACCCTCCTTGCAACCCCAATGCCATGGGCAGTGATGCAACTTGACTGGTCCTCTTTTCTTTCTCTCTCTTGGATGTCTCGTGGTCTTGCAACCTTTGTTTCCATTGTTTGTCCCCCATTCTTCCTGGTGTGATCTCTCTCAACTTCCCCAATGCACTGCAGGTGTCCACTGAAAACCATCAAATGTTTGTAAATTTTTAAGTTCTTGTTGTCACCGCCAGCTCTGCAATGGCAAAATTCATCAATGAATCCTTTGTCTGGAAAAATGAGCCTTGTTCTTTTCCAGAATTGCTTTCCAATCCAATATTGTGTTGGGTTTGAGAGATGTTTCCTGTGACGGCATTGGCTGCAAGCTTGTCACGCAGGATTGGACAGGTAAATTGCAGATTTAAACCCTTGACTCTCAGCCCTATCATCTTCAGAGCTCCTCTGGCATCACTCAGATTGGATCAGTGATCAGTGGACAGGACACAATTCTTGGTTTGTCACAGTTGGATCGGCAAGGGTTAATTGCTTCTGGTAGCATGAAAGGAGGACACCAGTTCACTCTTGGTTCAACTCCTCTGTTTGTGATCACATCATTTCCCTGGGAAGGTCAGCCTTAAGGTACTGCAGTGTTCAATGCTCAGGCGTCTACCTCTTTTGTTCTTCCACAGGAATTTTAATTGTTTTGATAATGTGTTCTCTCCACAGGCAAATTGTGAGCTCCCTTCCCGTAGATCTGTGAATATTTCCACATAAATCTTAAGGAAGGGGATACTCCCCCATTTGGGGGATTGTAAAATTTTTCTTTAGAAGAACAGAACCAGTTGAATTTTTTTTTTTTTTGTCTTTAGAAGAATAGAAACAGTTGAACTGTTACATCAATGAAAATTTGAGGAAAGGTTTCATTTTTCTCTCTTATTCTTTGCAGATGCTCCCTTTTGTTTTTGTTAGAGTTCCAGGTAAGAAAACATCATAGTGTATTTCTATTCTCCCTGTAGGAGAATTTCATCTGCCAGGTAGTTGGCCAAGTTTGTTCTCTTCACATTCCACAGATCTTGTTGTGAAACCTAATCTGAATGTATTTAGACTCTCAACTGTATCTGTTGTTTTTCTCTTCATTTATTTAAATGTTGTTTCTCTTCAAAAGCTCACTCCAAAATATCCAGACTTTCCTGGGCCCATTTCTTATATCCTTAATTCCCTTTTTCTCATCTCATTAGTCTTCTTTATGTTTGCTTTTCCTTGTGTTGTTGTTCCTGCTGTCAAATATACTGGCTCTACTCCATGGCAGTAGTGGTGTGCCAAGTATAGACAACAACAAAAAAAGAGGTAATTATAAAATTACCAAAGACCAAATTATCAGTTAAAAAACTGATAATAGACAAAGCAAAGCTCTTGAACACTTATAATGAAGTGTAAGAGAAAAAAAAAAACAGGTTACTACCCTGCTACCAGCTTCCTAATATGGGATGTAAATCCTTCAGAAGGGTTACCTAGACTTTAACACAGGTCTTCCCAATCAACTTATATAATAAGTTATTGAGGGTGGAGTATATTATACTAAGATAATAATAAGTGAAAAGGCCAGTCCTCCTAATTATAAGAGAAGGGAAATGCCTTTGTAGCTTATAACTTACCTATACTAAATAATAACTGAGGAGGAGTGGTCCCAAATGGGGGGAAATGGCTCTCCTTAAATATTGTGAGGCCCTCAATTGATCCCACTAGATGATCTGCTCTATTCAGGGCCTTGAAGCGGCCACAGGGAGCTAATTTCAACCATGCCAAGGCTTATTGGCTAAATCCTCCTTTTTGGTATTTCAGAAAATATCATTTTTCATGCCATATTTTCATAGTTATCATGTAGGCTGTGTAAACTGTATTTCAGAATGGCTTTCACAGGCCTGCAAGCGCTCTGGATGCCAAGGAAATGATCATTCCATGTGATTAATCTCTGTTCTTTTCACACATTTTGTGAAATATAACAGAATTAAGCTCAAACATGTGAATCTTGGATTTTCATAATTATAATTTTAATTCTAAATACATAAATGGTTGAATATTCTTTTTCTATGAATTATCAAAAAGAAATATCAATATATCAAAAGTCCATAAATGTGTGATGTGTTTGAGTAGGAGTTGAACTGAGCTCCTATGTGAGTCAATGAAAATTCCAAAAGGCCAAGTCTTAACCACTATACTATCTGGCAATTGTATGATGAGGGAACAATAATTTAGAAATATATATTAACTTTGCTGCTCACAAGAATTAATTAATAATATTAATTTCTTGGTGGCTGACACCTGCTGCTATTGCTTGCTTGCTCATCTACACTCTAATCATATACTATACAGTATAATAAAATCCAGCTATTTTTGGATTACTGGGGTCTGAACACCATCACCATCCACAACATGTAGCTACCCCATCCCAATCCCAGGTCAACTCCTAATTTAGTTTCAGGGGTGTAAGTGTTTTAAAAAAATTGATCTGAAATTAACATTCCACTTACTGCATGTTGCAGAGGGTCATGAGTGGAAAGAAGCTTTCTGAACACCCTGGGTTTTGTACAAGTATCTGGTTATAATGCCCTTTGGCTTGGCCAATGCTCTGGAATGTTTTCAGAGGTTCATCCGGTTTGTGCTATGGTAATTACTAAATATTTCCTGCTTTTTTTACATAGATGATATCCTCATTTTTCCAAAGATGTGTGAGGAACATTAACACCATGTTATCCAGGCTTTAGAGAAGCTACAAGAGCATTCTCTTTTTGCATCTCCTGAAAAATGGTTGCTCTATGCTGACAGTGTTACATTTTTGGAGCTTCCAATTTTTGGCAGAAGGCATTAAAACGGGGACAGATAAGCTGAGTTCAGTCATGGATTGGTCTTATCCCCAGAATCTTCAGGAATTGAATAGTTTTTTGGGTTATATAATTTTTTACAGGAAATTCATGGCTTGTTTTTCATCTATTGTGGCTCCATAGACAACAATGTTGTGGGAGGATTAATGGAGGTCTTCCTGTTGCCCAGGACCCCCTTTCCAGATCCAAATCTAGCCCAATTTTTTCTAGATTGTTTGGGGGGGGGGGGTCCCCAGGGGGTTGGCCTTGCTAAAATTACGGGAGGGTATCCAGGTACCATGGATATCTAAACCCAACGACTCCCACTTCAGCATCAACCAAGCCGCCTCTGGAACCCTGAGCGTCTCGTAGAATGGCCAACCAATCACCTCCACCTCCCAGCCAGACACAACAAACCCCAACAACCCCAGCACCCTCTTAAAAACAGCCAAACCCTGACAGACAGGCACAATCATCTTACACTCAGGGAAAAGGTTTGACTATGAGTTCAAATAAACGTGGTGGTTGTGCTCATGGCTCTCAGGGATATAATCGCTCCGATTGCTTGGCCCTTGTAGCAGCTGTCAAGAAGGTGCTGCCTTTAGGCAGCCAGGAGTGGTCAAAGGTTGTCAACATCTACAATCAATACGCTATAGAAAACAATTGGATCACACGCAAAACTGACTCCCTGAAGATGAAGTTCTGAAGTCTTGCTGATTCTAAAAAGCCAACAGGTGAAGCTGTGTGTCCTGTATGGATTTGTGGGGAAAAAGTGGTGAATCTCATGATCAAAGAAAGAGCCGTCCACAATGCAATGGTGGACAGCAAGAATGATGAGTACAAAAGTGACCATGAATTGTAAGCTCAATACTAATCATTCCTTTACATTTGAGATTGTATCTCAAATTGTCTCTCATTTTCAGTAATGAGGTAGGAATGGGTATTTCAATGGACACCTCAGCATCACCAGATAACCCCATGCCAACTCAAAAAAATGCAACTGGGCAACACTCTTCTGCACCTTTTGAGTCAGGATGGTCCAGCACTCCAGCAGGTGCCGCTCTTGGTCAAGCAATGTTGTCGCAATCTCCTTCAATATCAATGCCAGCTCTAGACCGCATGACCACGTCTGTCTTGCAAGGGCACAACAAATCCCCGCCAGAAAGCACCGGTCATCCTTCAAAGGTTGCTCGTAAAAATGAATTACAAGATAACCTGAATGCTTTTTTCAACTCCAATGCACGCAGCATGCGAGCTTGCGAGCAAGGTGTATTGAAACTGTATGCTCTTCAGTTGCAAGAGGCCCACACAATGATTCACCGTTGTGGTAAGCCAATCTTCCACAGGACCTCAGAATTCAAAAAACCCCCACAAGCAAGGAATATCACAAACACAGGACCTCAGAATTCAACCAACCCCACAAGCAAGGAATATCACAAACACAGGCCCTCATCAATGTCACAACAACCACCACACAATATTACACAAGCAACAAACCCCCAATGGATTACAACATAAACCCCTCCTACACATACAACCACACCTTGATCACACAGAAGATATCAACAATGCACACAACCTATGCCCCATCCTTTCTTATCACTATGCAACATAATTCCATCTTTACATATCCCCCATCCCCTTGAATATTATCACTATGCCATTTGTTTCCATATCTACACCTATGCCAACTGTTCCTTCTCAACCATATTCCCCCTTCCTTTTATCACTATGCCCCCTATTCCCTTGACTACTGTTTCTGCTACTATCTCTATGACCACACTCCCTTGACTACTATGCCCCTTTTTCATAAAAACAGTTTCTATCAATATGCCCTTATGCCCCCTGTTTCATATTCTTTTGCCCATGCACAACTTGTGTCCCAGGTTACCTTCTTCCCTCTTTTTCTGTTTCTATGCCATCAGTTGTTTCATTCTCATATGCTGCCCAGTTAAGGGTCTACTTGTGTCATCACTCCTTCACAACCACTTGTTA
>SMGU01010793.1:0-12752 GCA_004348175.1 Puccinia novopanici
CAACCAGAACCACATCAGATCAACCAAGGACCAACAAATCCCTCACTCCTAGGAAGTTTTCCCACTCAACAGTGTCACTACAACCTATCAGTAAGTCATTTGCCTAGTTATCTTTTCTTTCTGTTTTCTTCTGTCCTCAGGATTGGTTCTCTGAACCACTCCTCTACTACTTACCTGTTTTCTCTCCCTTCTTAACTTGTTTTCTTCTCTGGTTTTCTGTGGTTTTCTCCTTCAAACAAACCACATAGGTTTCCTCTTAAAGATCCTTGGCTCCCCAGCCTAAAAAATTAGGACTTGGTCTTCCAAAAGAGTTTACTCTTACCAAGACCCTCTGTTGATTCTATCCAGAGGAGGCTGTCATCACTCCAGCTTGCTCCTCCTCTTCTGAGTTGAGTATCAGAGCCTCAAATAGTTGTCTTTGTAGCCCAGTATTGTTCTGTTCTTTCTTCTCAAAGATAAACAAACTTTACAACCAACCTTGTGTCCTGTTGCCACTCTAGAGGCACAGGCTCACAGACGTTGACCAGGTAAAGTACTTGGGAATGTCCTGATACAACAAACTTCTCGCCCTAACACCACTTCCAATCGCATCCACAACATTTAGCCGAAAGAATTCCGTTAAGGTGGTTCAACCAGCCTTCCCGCTCTTCACCTGATCTAGAGCAACGTCCTCACGTACCAAGAAAACCATTTGCTTGTCCTTCAAATGCAGGTTCAATCTTGTTACAGCTGGTGACCGGCCAGACATTGGGTACTGAAACAGCCGCCAGCAAGCTGATAAGAAACGTTTCAGTTACAGCTCCTTGCTAAACTAAACCAAACAACACGCACCTTCAGATGGTCCGATATAAAGCCCATGGACATAGGTCTGGATTTCATCGTTGGCCTCGATGTTTAGGTTGGTCATATCTTCGCCTTTGCAAATGTATTTGTAGAGATATTTGACCGCTTTGAGATTCACTGGTACTTCGACATTGATGTGGCATTGAAATTGTAGGCTGAGATATTTGTTATAAGGGGCCACATCACGGTTTGTGTACTGTCGCGCTCCTTTTGTGAAAACTCTTCCATTATCAGGATGCTTGTATGCGAGACCCAGTTGTTGCTAAAAACAGTCACCCTCGCACGTTAAAACATAAGGCTCAGGTGGTCACATACCACTGAAGGATCATCCCATAATGACAGACCAAGCTTCTCTGTCCGACAACCCCACGGATACACTCACCCCCAAAGTCACTGGAATCATCCAGTTGAAATCTCCGGGCTCCGAATCGAACTACCTCGACTGGAGCTTTGTGGTCTTACTCCACCTGCGTTCGGTCAAACTTGACCACGTCCTCTCGGTTGTCAAACCCGAGGCTCGACCTGCAACTTGGACAAACGACAACACAGTCGTCTGTTCATTTATCTCCCGTATTGTTCATCACTCCAACCTACGCTTCATCCGTGCTCATGGTTCGGATGCTCAAAAAATGTGGTCCTCACTCAAGGAGGCTCACCAAGACTCCACCTCAGGTGGACGCATGTACTGGCTCAGGAAACTCGTCCTCACTCGCATGACTGACGACGACATCGACTCCCATATCAACAAACTGGCCACGTACGCGGAGAAACTCAACTCCTTGATTACTCCGGACAAACCCCTCACGACCAACGATATTCACGCTGCAGCGTTGATCATCTCTCTTCCGTCGGACTGGCTTAGCTGCGTATCTTCCCTAATGAATGAAGAGCATGTTTCGTCGTCCCGGATTGTCCTCTCCCTCAAAGCGGAATCCCTCGATTGCAAGTCTTGCAAGGAAGAATCTGTCACAGTCTCCAAGGCGCGCATGACTTCTTCTGTCCGTCCGCCGTTCGATGAATCGCTATACTGCTTGTTCTGCAAACGCTCAGGTCACGACCTCACAGTGTGTGAGAATGCTGCACGCATTCTCAGAGAACACGACCAATCCACCCGCACCGGCTCTGGTGGTGAGCGATCTACAAGCCGAGGAAACGTGGAGAAAGACCGCCGCCGTGATTCCTACAATCGCAACTCCTCGCGTCGTCCCCAGTACTCTCCCAGACCTACTCCGAAGGCCAGGAACACTACCGTTGTGGATATTGGGAGCGACTCGGATTATGGCTCCGAATTCTCCGAATGCGAAATTGCAGGCAACGCCAAGGCCCTTCAAGACGGGACCACCGTTTTCTCACATACCGGCAATGCCAACATCGACTCCGGGTGCTTGGTCAGCATGACCCCCTCCGCTGCGCTCCTCACCCGCCTTACCTTGGACTCGACCAAGGTGCGCCTGGCGGATCACTCTGTGGTCTTCGCGACCCACAAGGGCGTAGCCCGTCTTCCACTAGACTCCCCTAAAGATATCAAGACGCTAGTGGTCCCGGATCTCCACAAACCCTTACTGTCGGTGGCGGGGATGTGTGATTCCAACATGGTCGTCGTGTTCACCAAGGGCTCATGTCTCATCTACGATTCTCCATCATGCTTGGTCTCCAGTACCCCCATTGGCCGCGGCTACAGAAGAGGAAATCTGTACTACCTTCCTTCTGATGAGGTAAGATCTTGTGTGGCCACTCCAGAGTCAACCCCGCCTGTTGACAACTCACTCCTTGGTTATCACATTTGACTCTCACACGTAGGCCTGCGCCCTCTCAAGAAAATCCTCCAATTAGCAGGTATCACTCCATCTTCGTCCAATGAGATCGAAGTCCAGCGCTGTCATGTGTGTGTTCAGGCCAAGATGCATCGTGTGTCGTTCAATTCACGCTCCTCCCATTGCTCCTCTCTTCCCAGCCAATTGATCCATTCTGATGTTGGCTCATTCGAGACCCCTTCACGTGAAGGTTATAAATACTTTGTCACATTTATAGATGACTGTTCCAAGTTTCTATCAGTTTTTCCAATGAAATCCAAGTCACAAGTTTTTGCATGCTTCAAAATATTCAAATCCTTCTTTGAGAAGTCCGGTTCCCACACAGTTTTGGCACTTCGCTCCGACAATGGAGGGGAGTACATGTCTACTGAGTTTTCCGCATTTTTGCTGTCAGCCGGAATAAAACACGAACCTGGACCACCCCATTCTCCCGAGCTCAACGGCGTCGCTGAACAAGCCAACAGGACGCTGGGCAATCTCATCAGGTGTTCCCTTCTTACCTCCCGACTCCCTAAGACATTTTGGGCGGACGCGCTCCGACACATAAGTTTCTCCATAAATTCAATCCTGTGCTCAACACCAAGGGGTTTCCTCAGTCCCAACTCCATTCTATCTCTACCCCAGGTCAAACTCGAGTCGCTTCACCCCTTTGGATGTCTTGTGTGGTACAAATTCCCCGAGGCGTCTTGCAAGAAGCTTGATCCCAAGGCACGGGCTTCCATCCTCCTTTCCTACCTCTCAGACGGCAATGGCTATTGTCTGCTCGACCTGCAAAACCGTTCCGTCATCAAATCTCGGGACGTGATCTTTGATGACTCCTCCTTCCCTTACTCATCCCCTAGGGTCGAGCAAGAGACACCAGTGTATGTGGAACTGCCCTGGCCATCCCAACCCCCCACCCCACACCCTTTTCCTTCTCCCTCTTCCCCTGTCCCGACTCCCCTTCCTCCGCTTGACATTCCCCTTGCACCCAGAATGGACAGACGCCTTGCAGCTTCAATTCATGCGCCGCGTAATCGTCTCAGAGACCACTCCTCCTCCAGCTCCAATAACAATTCCTCTGGCTCAGGAGGTATGATAACCCCCCCGCCTGGACTGTCTCCCGTCTCCTCCGGTTCTCTTCCTCTTCCTGAATCTCCACACTCCAAGCGTTCACTGTCCTCCTCCTCTCCCTCTCCTTCCTCGCGCCCGAATTCCGCCATATCTCCACAATCTTCCCCTTCCCCTTCCCCGTCTCCTGTTCCCTTTCCGACTCCTAACCCCTCTCCTGCCATTATTCCATCCGTCTCTCCTCAATCTTCTCCTGACCCACCTGCCATTGCTGATTCTTCCCCTCCTCCTGCAATCCCTACGCCTCAGCCATTGCCTCCCCCGGTCCGTCGGTCTGCCCGTTCAAGAAAAGCTCCGGACAGGTTCGGTAGCTGGTCCAAAGCCGCCTCAACCGATGAAGATGATGACACTCCAAAGACGTGGCGCCAGTTGCTGAAGTCCCCAAACAAGGCGTGGTGGCTCAAGGCCGCTGACGAAGAATTTTCCTCCCTACTTGGCATGGACACATGGCGCCTGGTCCCTCGTCCTGCAAAACGCCGCATCATCAAGTCAAAATGGATCTTCAAGGTCAAACGCTGGCCAGATCATTCCATCCAGAAACTCAAAGCACGACTTGTGGCCATGAGCTACTCGCAGGTCCATGGTGTGGACTACCACGAAATGTTCTCGCTGACACTCCGCCTTGAAACCCTCCGCTTAATCACCAGTCTTCTCGCAGCCAAGAGCTGGATGGGTCGGCAGGTCGATTTCAAGACCGCCTTCCTCAATGGCCACCTGGAAGAACCAATCTTTATGGAGCAAGCCCCAGGATTTGAGGACCCTGTCCACCCAGGCTATGTATGTGAACTCAAGCAATCTTTGTATGGGTTGAAACAGTCTCCTCGTCAATGGAACAGTGAACTTCACTCCACTCTCCTATCTCTGGACCTTATTCAATCTCAATATGATCCAACTCTGTATTTCCGCCTTCATGATTCAAAGCTGGTTGGGGCACTAACAGTTCATGTGGATGACCTGGCCATTGTAGGGGAACCCTCGTTTGTCACTCCGCTCATCTCATCTCTCAGCAAGTGCTTCAAGATTGGGGCCGATGAGGAACTCCACCACTTTCTCTCCATCAACTTCAAACGTGATCTCAATAACAAGCTTGTTTTCTTGTCGCAAACTCACTACATCGAAGACATTGCCTCACGCTTCCCCGATGTTCCATCAGGACGCGTATCAACTCTGACTGATTCATTCTTCAAAGACCTTGTCCATCGTAAACCTGATTCCCCTAGCTCGCCCGGTCCATACTCTCAACTCATAGGATGTTTGCTGTGGGTGTCTCAATGCACCCACCCAGACATTGCCTACGCGGTCAACAAGCTGTCGCAGTTCCTCCATGACCCTTCTGATGCCCACTGGTCGGCTGCCCTTCGAGTTCTTTCCTACCTAATCTCAACCAAGACCCTAAGTCTGCGCCTGGGAGGTCATCCATGTCTGAAGGGCTATGCTGATTCCGACTGGGCGGAAGACCGCGAAGACCGCCGTTCCACTTCGTCCTACGTCTACTGCCTGGGTTTGGGGGCCATCTCGTGGAAATCCCGGAAGAAACCTACAGTTTCCCTCTCAAGCACCGAGGCTGAATACAAGTCCCTCAGCGACTCATGCAAAGAAGGCTTGTGGCTGCGCAACATTCTGTGCGAGCTCCGTCTACGTCCTCGTTCCGCCATCCCGCTTCACGTTGACAACGAAGGGGCAGAGGCCCTTGCAAACAACCCCGAACACCACTCTCGCACGAAGCACATCGACGCCCGATATCACTTCGTCAGGGAGTGCGTTTGGGACAAATCCATCTCAATCTTTCATGTCTCCACTCATGACATGTTGGCCGACATGTTAACCAAACCCTTAACCCGTGTTCTTCTAGAAAAACACCGTCTCCTCCTTGGCGTTGTCTAAATTCCTTTTCCAGCCCTATTTCTTTTCTTTCTGTTTTTTTGCTCCGTGTCCTTTTTATTTTTCTCTCTCTAGTTCTTCATGACAGTTGTCAGCAAGGGGGGGTGTTGAGGTTTCTCATTTCAGTTGCTAGTGTGCTTCCATCTGTCTCTCTCATTTCACACATCCGTGACATCTTGTATCTCTCAGCTCTCTATATAGTCTGGGCCAGCAGCCAGGAAGGACTTCTCCTCATCCTTCCTCTCACTCACATTGTGCGCTGCTGTCCCAGTCCATTGCAACACTTGGGCCCCAAAAGGCTGTCCAAAATAAGGTTTTGGCAGGTGTGCTCCACCACCAGTTTTTTGGCTAATAGTGTGAAATAATCCAATGCTATAGTGGAGAAGAGCTTGTCTCTGCAGCGGAAGGGCAAGGGGATGTATTAGTCCATCTGATCAAGCTAGATTGGAGAGGCAAAGAAAGGGCAGAAAAGTAGGAAAGCCAGCTCACCAATACATGCTGCAGCCATTTACTCGCGTCCAGCGTCAACATTGTGGTGGTCTAATTAGGTTTCAAGTATCAAATGTGATAAAGGATCAAGTTTCCACCCCATATCCCATAGTTTTAGACATATTTTATCATATTTTTCCCTTATAAATACTCCAAGCCCCAGTTTTTACTCAGTGGAACCCCTTTTGACTAGTATTATCCAGTGGAATTTATTTAGACTATATATAATTATAGTATAGTACATAGTTTGGCTAGATGAACACATATTCTAAATACATATTACATAGTCTAAATACATAATCTAAATACATAGTCTACATACATAGTCTAAATACATGGTTTTAAATACACAGTTTAAATACATAGTAGATAGTAGGTTTATAAGTACATAATTAGTAGTTTATAAGTACATAATTAGTATCAACCAATCAGGATTCAGCTTTCAGCCATGAGGTTGTGACCAATCAGCTTGCAGGATTCACTCATCAAGTTCTGACCAATCACAACTCATGGTTCAGCTCACATATTTTTAGTCCTCAAGTTCTGACCAATCACAACTCACGGTTCAGCTCACATTTTTTTAGTCATCAAGTTCTGACCAATCATAATTCATGGTTCAGCTCACTTATTTTCAGTCATCATGTTCTGACCAATCAGAGTGCGTGATTCAGCTCTGACCAATCAGGAAACATGGTTCAGCCTTCATATCCTGACCAATCAGAAGACATGGTTCAAACTTCCACCAGCATAAATGCCTCAGTTGGAGTTCACACCAGCAAAAATAACTCACCTTTCAATATAAAAGGAGGGCCTTTCCCCCCTTCAACATCCTCACTCACTCACCAGAGCTCAATCATCCAGCCACATCATCCCACCCACTGGCAGGAGATCCCACTTCCCACTTCATACACTCACCACACCATCACAAATCCACCCTTATATTAGTTTATTAGTCAGTTGAAAAGAAAGAACAGTTACCCTTATCCAAAGTGGTGTGTTCTCAATCAGGCATTCCATAAAAGCCTTTCATACCTTTATATCAGGTATCCCTCTTGACTAAAGGTTAAGGAAGGGGATATAAAACCTGAATAGTCCACCTTTCATATTATTATTTCCCTTAACTATACACAAAACATTAAACCCCATAAAACAACTCACTTCTCTATTTCACTCTTCCTTATTATCATCCACTCACACATTTCTTCTTTATCATCATCCACTCACACTTTTCCTTATCATCTTACCACAACAAAACATTAAACCCTAAAAGATTTCCACTTCCATCAGTTTCCACTAGTCTAAACATCTTTTATCCTTAACTCATCCACTCACATATATCTTTATCCACTATAAGAGTCTGCTGTATTCTCCATATATAAGGAGAAGTTGATCTAAGTCTGATTAGAGACTACTACACATAGTTTCTCTAACATTAGTCAGCCACAATAAATAAATAAATTTGTTGTGTTAGCTCTTGTGTAGTACATAGAGGGGCAGGTCTTTCAAACCACCCGTATCTGTTGTAATATTTCATAAATACTTGAATATCACCTCTGTTATTTCCCCCTTGCAGGACTGCAACCCATCCCAAAAGGAGTTCTCACAACGTTTGACTTCTGGTTTCCAGGCTTGGGATTGGCGGTGTGGAACTACTCTTATGGAGAATAGAGCTTGAGAGGGATGAGTGCTTGAAGGGCTGCCTCTTGGGGAAAGCTGGGAGAGTAAGGTAAGACAAGAAAAAGAGAATAAACTCTTAGAGAAAAAGGGTGTGGCTTTGAAGACGTTCGGGTATAGAGATGAGGGTGTACTCCCAGACTGGTTACTGGTGAGCCTTTTGGATATTTTGCTAAGGGTGCAATAAGACTTGTGATCAGTGCTAAGCAATACTACTTTGATTCCTAGTGAGCTGATGGGGAACAACTGAGGAGGGAAAACAAGGCTGCTTTTATAGACAAATCTGGGTGAATGAGACGAGGGCTGAGTTGTGGTTGGGTAAAACTGTAAGAAGGATGGAACATTCCAGAGAAGGAGAAAAAGGGCCAACTTGTGGGTACGGCTGAGGGAAACCATGGGAACAGAAGAAGCGGCTAAAACATAACATGCGGCGTAAGCTGTAAAGGAAGGAGATAACAATAGCCTTGGTTTCATGCTTGGTTTCATGGCTTGCGGAACTTTCTAGGGCGAGGCGGCTTGCAGATAGTCGAAACAGTATCCTATACAAAGTTTGATTGTTTCAGGTGGTCCTTTCCTTGTTGCGTCAGACTTGTGGTTTCTGTGTTTGGTTGATTTTATCTGCGATCCTGCCGTGACTTGTACCATTCCTGAACTTGTGCCTGATCCTTCTGAGTCCTGTGATTCGTCCGTGATTGCTCCTGGCCTGGCGTGCCTTCTTCTTCAAGGTTTGGCTTACCACAGCGGAACTGGAAGTATTGGCGGAGGAGCTGTCCAAAGGCATCCTAGTGTCTGCCACATTGGTGTTCCGCTTCTTGTTCCCAGGTTTGGGGTTCGCACTACTGGAGCTATTGGTGGAGCAGCTTCCCAGAGGCTTGCTAGTGCCTGCCGCATTGGCATGGCACTTAATCTTGTTGCTGGGCTTGGGGTTGTGTGTCTTATTGCTGGGTTCAGGGTTTAGCATATATAAGTTGTACTCCTCAAACTCTATTGTTCCCCAGATTTTCAGAAGAGAAGATAATAAAACATCATTTTCATTATACTATTCCTCTTGAGCTTGAAGATATATCAACACATCACTACTTCAAGTTAGCTTGACTCCTCTCAAATCCACACATCACTGCTAGGATTCTTGAGCCTGAAGATCTCAACATTTCAGTGTCTGGGCGTGAACACCTTGGATCAACTCTCATCCTCCAAGGAGTAGCCCACCACTGACATAAAACCTACCAGCTTTTCCCTGTCTTTCTCAGCAGGAAGAATCCATGTAGCAAGTTCTGTATTTCCCTCCCTTGTATAAGAAGAGTCTTACAAGCTTTAAATACTTGAGGCTAATTCTTTGTTCATTTGTTTTCATTCTCAGGAAATCCTTTACACGTAACCAAAACACCTTATCAATCACTCATAGCACAACCCAGTGCTCTTAAATCCCTTGGTTAGTAGCATAGAGGCTGACAATACAAGTCAAAGAAATGTAGAGAAATGAAAAGATGAGGACTATTCTGTGGACTAAAAGGGAGAAGCTGAAAAAAGAACACACAAAATTTAGTCAAAAATCAGGAAGGAAAGAGAGATTTAAATGAAAAGAAAAAGAATGAAACAAACAGGAAAATGAGGATGAGGAAAAGAAATGGAGGACTAAAAAGGGATTTTTTTATGAAGGGGTGATGGTCAGGCTGATGAGATGAAAAGGTTTTAGGATGATTTTGGCTTGAAGGGAGAGAAGAAGGGTTGTAAAATTTTTGAATCACGTGGAATCAACATTCTTTAGTCTCGAGCTGTCAATCTTGAAGGTTCTTGACAAGATTGAGGAAAGGTAAAGTGTCAGGTGAGGCCAGAAACTAGAAAGGTGATGAAAAACTTCAAGCAATAGAGTTAATAATTTGAGATAAGTTTTATTCAATATAAAAGACCCCGCACTCAGAGAGAAACCCCTTTAGGCACAAGGATCTCGCTTGAAAGTGAAAAATCTAGATAGAGAGAATTAAAGTTTCAACACTTGATGCTGGTAATAGTATTCCTCTAGCTACAAGGGCTTCAAAAATGTAAAGAATAAAGGAAAATATTTCGCTTTGTGTTTTGGGATGTTTTTTATAGAAAATGTTTGGGGATTTTTTCTAATAATAAAGAAGTGTCAAAAAAGGACAAAAAATAGGAAAACATAGAAGGGCCTGAGAGCAGGGGTGTGCATGGTGCACTCTGGAGCCAAGACCTGGGTTGCAGGGGTGTTTTTGGAGATTTGAAGGGGTGTTTTTGGAGAGCTGGGGCTGGTGAAACATGTGTTTTTAGATTCCCAGGGAATAATAAAGGATAAGGGGTCACAGGAACTATATATAAGGGATAATAATTCCTGAAAGAGTTATACTTGCACAAAATGACAAGGGGATGGAATGGAATTTTGGAAAGGCTTTTAAAAAAGAGAAAAAAAGAATGTAGACTCACTGGGAAAGGCTTATAAGGCTGGACACTGGTTGAGGCAACTGGTGGAAAGTACTTTTCACACATCAAACTTGGCTGAGCATTTGAATCAAGAGGTTCTTGTTTAAAAGCACGTGAAATTTGACCAAACAATAATTCCATTTCTTTTTGATGTGCAACACCAACCAATGAAAGCTTGACATTTCTTTGAACCAATTGCAATCATGCATTTCAAACTTTGACTTTCATGAAGGAACTTCAAGCTTTGACCAACAACCCCTTTCCTTGGCAAAACTTGTTTCCTTCTTGGCTAGCTTGGAAAACACCCCTTCTCAGCCAAGCTCAGTCCTCTCGCTTGCTCCTTGGCATGACATCATCTGTTGAAGATCAATCATCCAACACAAGCAAATATCCCTCATCATCAATCACTCATGCCGTTGTGCTGGTCTGTTCAAATCACGGTCATCTGATGAAGTCACTCCCTATTGTGCTTTGACCATTGTTGTGATCTTATCATTTGAGCTCGAGCATTTGTTTCAAATATATAAACTCTTGTATTCTCTACACTCTCTTCCTTTTCCTCAGTTAATTAATATTGTGGTTATTGCATCCATCTTCTTTTGTGCCAATAGCCATTTCCCATTGAGTTTATCCTCATCAAACTTGATTTATTATCTTTGAGCATCTTCAAATTTACATCTCACCTATTCCTCAAACTTTCCCCTTTGCGCTTCAACCAACTGAATCCCTTCTTAGTATGTTGGTTTGGTTGCATGACAGTACTGATGAGCTGAGGAATCCTCTGAGGTTGGAAGAGGGAAGACCTTTTTAATTATGTTTTGAGGCCTTTGGGATGAATTAATGGTTCATTCTAAGTTTCTGGAAATCCCCTTGTATTTAGTTGAATAAATATAGTCTGTATGGTTACTCAATGTGGCTTATGGTGTCATGTGCTATGTCACATTTTAGTATTATTGAAAGTTTTGGGTGCTTTGGGCGGCTCTGGTGGACTGATGGTGTCATGTGGTGTTTCACATTTTAGTATTGTTGAAAGTTTTGGGTGCTTTCAGGCGGCTCTGGTGGACACTAGACTAGTCTAATATTTATATTTATGATATAAGATGGCACATTTGGTGTATTAGAGACATGTGGTAATTCCATTGTTTAGAAATTTCTAAATTTCTAATTAGTTTGTTAAATTGTTTGTTGCTTACTATGATAAAAGATGTGAAGGGTAAGGCTGATGATTTTATTTATCACAATTGACACTAGGTTATTTTGGGAAAAAACAGATAGGGCCAATGAGCTGAGGAGGACCATGATGGGATATGACAAGTGTGACGAGTACTTATGCGCCTGAGAATCTCTAAGGTGCATAAGTACTCTTAAATTTGTTGTTTCTTATTATGACCAAGATGTGAAGGGTAAGGCTTATGATTTTATTTATTGCAAGTGACATTAGGTTATTTTGAGAAATGAAAGATAGCGCCAATGAGCTGATGAGGAAAATTGTTGGAGAAAAAAAGAGATACCACTTATGCACATGTTGGTTTGAGAGAGAGAGACAGAAAGGATTATATCACTGCTTAGGGAGCATGAGATAAATAAGAAAGAGACAAAAAGAAAAGAAAAAAAAACACAGTTCTCTGGGGAGCCACCCTCACAGAGAGCCAAAGCTCTCTGGGGAGCCACCCTCATAAAGAGCCAAAGCTCTCTGGGGAGCCAAAGCTCTCTGGGGAGCCAAAGCTCTCTGGGGAGCCAAAGCTCTCTGGGGAGCCAAAGCTCTATGGGGAGCCAAAGCTCTCTGGGGAGCCACCCTCATAGAGAGCCAAAGCTCTCTGAGGAGGCAACCTCCACAGAGACCCAAAGCTCTCTGAAAAGGCATCCTCCACAGAGAGCCAAAGCTCTCTGAGGAGGCATACTCTACAGAGAGACAAAGCTCTATGAGGAGGCATCCTCCACAGAGACCCAAAGCTCTCTGAGGAGGCATCCTCCACAGAGAGCCAAAGCTCTCTGAGGAGGCATCCTCCACAGAGAGACAAAGCTCTATGAGGAGGCATCCTCCACAGAGAGCCAAACTCTCTGAGGAGGCATCCTCCACAGAGAGCCACAGCTCTCTGAGGAGGCATCCTCCACAGAGAGCCACAGCTCTCTGAGGAGGCATCCTCCACAGAGAGCCACAGCTCTCTGAGGAGGCATCCTCCACAGAGAGCCACAGCTCTCTGAGGAGGCATCCTCCACAGAGAGCCACAGCTCTCTGAGGAGGCATCCTCCACAGAGAGCCACAGCTCTCTGAGGAGGCATCCTCCACAGAGAGCCACAGCTCTCTGAGGAGGCATCCTCCACAGAGAGCCACAGCTCTCTGAGGAGGCATCCTCCACAGAGAGCCACAGCTCTCTGAGGAGGCATCCTCCACAGAGAGCCACAGCTCTCTGAGGAGGCATCCTCCACAGAGAGCCACAGCTCTCTGAGGAGGCATCCTCCACAGAGAGCCACAGCTCTCTGAGGAGGCATCCTCCACAGAGA
>SMGU01010794.1:0-16332 GCA_004348175.1 Puccinia novopanici
TCAGGTTGGACATTGGACTGATTGAAATCTGATAGTTTATTTTTTCCACCCTTCCAAGAGGCTTCCACAAATAGATTGCCAGGCCATTATTCCATTCCTCCCACATCTAAATCAAAAATAATACTATCAGTGAAACTTTTTTTAAAAATGATTCCAGAAGCACTGCGTGCACACCTTCCTATCATTTGACATACATTGGTGGGTGACCCCTCCCCATGTGAATAACACTCCTGACTCATTTCCAATTTTGGCCCAATCCAGGGCCATTGTTGCAGAGATAATGGGAAATTGCCATCCAAAAATCATTGACTAAATCTTCTTTGTCTCTGTCACCAGTTACAGCATGAAAGCGCGTGTAAATGAGTTTGTGGGATCAGTAGCAATACTGGGTGTGCCACGAGCTCTTCCCAAGACCTCCAAGACTGTATGTGTTTGTGCTTGGTTACCGCTGTAGATTAAAGTAGGTACCATGTCCTTGTCTGGCAACTCATCCTGTTGTGGAAATATTTTCAACAAATCGTGACATGATGATAATGAGTAGGAAATTTGGATGCGTATGATCTGAATCTCAGGGCAGGTTAATTAACCTCGAAAAAAAATCGACCGTCTTCTCTGACAGCTTCAGGACTTTAAAATCAAATCAATTGCAACGGCCGACATGTTGCAGAGAGGGTAGTAATGGAGAATTGTTGCAGCATTTTAGATGAAGGCCTATTTTCCATAACAAGGGCAAAAAATACCACCATCCTCATGATGCGTAATGATTGAGATGGACCTTGACTTTTCTGGGTGTGCTTGCAACTAATCCCCAACATAGATCATGTGAGCCTTGTCAACCACAACAAGGCTCAATCGTTCTGGAACTCAGAGTTGAAGTATACTGAGTCCCATTTTGTTATTCATGAAGATCTCTGGACTGAGATTCACAAAGTTTTAATCACCTTGTTTATTTTCTCAGCAACCTTGGAGTTGAAAGTGAGCTTTGTAGATTTATTGCTGTGAACATCCCAGCTTTCTGCTGAACCTGGTTATTTTCGAGTGCATCTAATGGATTCAGCACTAGAACTACTCCTTTCTCCTTTTGGGTAATAAAGTATGGTAGATTTCCACAATCTGTGATTTGCCAAAACCCGTACCTGCCACAGAAATGTATCATCCTCTAGCCAGATTTGCTACGGTATCTATTTGCAGTGCCTTTGCGTCTTTGCCATGGTAAAACTCTCAGCAGAGAGGCTATTGATTGTTTTAACTTGTTGTCATTCTTCTGAAGAAGCTTCTTGGCCACCGTGATTCCAGTTCTTCCGTGATTTTGTGGCTTTGGAGAGGAAACTTGACTCATTGATCTAGAAAAAACCGCTTGCTGTAGAGTTGAGGGCACATGCCTAACTAGTCTGGCTAGAATTGGTGGATTCACTGATCTGCCCACTTGTTCAAATCAATTCATCCATTGAACCATGGAGTGACCAATGTCCATTGGCACACCAGCAGATATTTTACTAAATACATAATAAACCATCATCTATGCAAGTCCAATCTGGGTCCCTCCGGAGTCAGATCCGGTAATCTGACAAGCATAGGAGAAAAATATTTTACTGAGTTTCTGCCAGTTGGGCTTATTGGGCAACAGCTTGCCAGAATCCACATAGCGCAGCAATGATGGACAGAATTTTTAATTCTTTGCGAAAAGACGGCCAAGATCAGGGCTACAGTAGCATCTATTTACATTAATTTTTTGAGGCAAATGAGATTGATGAAATGGAGAAGTTCAATAGAAGGGTGAAAAATTTACTGGTAAATCTATTCTCTCAGGCCGTGCATGCGACTTTACCTCTAAGCCCTCTTTGGAGACGCTGCGGGAGAGGCTCAGTTAGCTTCCACATTGGGTGCTAAATTTTGAGGCTAGTTTACCCCCAACTTAGTGGGACTACCTCTAATTGAGGAGTGCAACGACTTGTTGGGACTAAGTGTAAGCTTAAGGCTTGTGAGAGCTCGAAGCCTGAAAAAAGACTTAATCCAGGATTAGTGGGGACTAAATCTAGCCCACTAGCTAATTGGAGCTCCGGGCTAAGATAATATGTGTTTAGTCTGTGTCAACGCAGTTGGCACTTGGGATTAAGTCCCTTAATCTGGTCTAACTTAGCAACCAATGTGGATGGTCTAAGGCATTACCCCGAATGATGGGACATGGGGGAATCCTGAGCCCTGACACCGGGGGTCAGGGTTTGGGAAGGAGGCTGGCCAACCCCGAGCCCCTGGGGGTCATCAGACACAGTTAGAGGGAGGAGCTACCTGCTTATCATTCACAATTGCAACTGGTTGACCTCAATTCGTAAAGCAAATGAAATAAAGATTTATTAATTCTATTTTTCTAGGGTACTTGTTTGGCAGTCAAGAAACAAGAAAAAAAAGAAGTCACATTGGTCCATCAAAGGACTGAAACCAATCCTTTAAGCACTGTAACTGCTCAATGGTTCTAGGATTGAGAGCAGACCGCTGCGTAGATACACCTGCAGCCCTTGGAAAAAACTCATTTGGAGGCCGCACTAGTGGCTGGGATAGAAAGGTATCAACAAGCCATAAGTGAGAGATTTGGGAATGATTTTTGTCAAGTTTCGCAGTAGGGAAGGCTTGAACTCCCTTGGTCTTGATGTCTTCTTTCAAATAGCAAGCAATCTTGAATTTTATTCCTTCAATCTCAGGAGGTGGTTGATATAAATCCAAAGAAAAGAAACTTTTTAATTTTTTACTTCCAGAGGCTGATTGTGGTGCTGGGTTGTTTTTGAGACTGTCAGGCAAGTTGCTGTAAAACAACTGAGCTTCAAACTTGAAAGTCAATACAATGTTAGAAACAGAAACATTGTACTGTTGCAAAATGAATGGCTTGTGATTCTTCCAGAATGTTGTCTGGAATTTGGGGTCAAGAATCAGTTTTTTGAGGGCATCATGCAGGTATTGGTTGATCTTATGAATCATCTGGTTGGCAGGTTGTTTGATCTGAGCTTGGTCATAAAGACCTTGTTGGGCTGAGTGAAGATGTTGTATCAAGACTATATATACTGGAAGTGCAGTATTGAGAGTAGGGTACTTGGATGCACAAAGCATCTCGGTGGCCTCACTAAGGGGTTTGAGTAGCTTCATTATGTTGCAAGCATGATTCCACTCAGTGGGTGATAGAAGGAAGTTCTTGGTTTCAGCATTTTGGCTACAAAAGTGGGTGCATAACTTTTCAAGCAAGAGGGCCATTGAAACATCAAAAAGGTTGAATTCCAACGTGTGGAGACATCAATTTCAAGACATTTTATTTTTTGTGCGTGTAGTTCAGGTTGGCAAGAGTGGACTGCAATATAATTTGCTTGTGTTGCTGAGGGGAGAAGGGAACCCAGGTCCCAGGTACACAAACAATGAACCCGTTATATTATGGTCTTTAGGTTGATGTTTGCCCATCAGGAGGGGAAACCAGTGAATCAATATTAGGTGGAGTTACACGTTTCTTCCTGATTTTTTGCTGCCATGGAGACTTCCTGACCCTCTTCACTATTGTCAGATGAACCAAGAGCTGAGATTCCAATTTTTGCGGAAGTTGATCACATGAGCCACACATCCTAGAATTTGCATTGAGCTTTCAAAGTGAAGGATTCAAAGGTCCAGTTCATGTGCCATCTTAGCATTGACCAAACCGTTATCTTCAGTGACCATATGTAGCTTGTCAATCACCAAGTATTTTTGAAGGGCCTCATAGAACAGTTTGGCAAACCTTTTGCCACTGTGATTGCCTACAAATTATAAGAAGGCAATCAGTATTTGACATTTATGATGATGAAAAAAAGAAAGATTTCATCTTCAACATGAGGGACTGCAACCATGAGATCTTGCATCTTAACGTCGTCATCAATGAAGTGGGCTGTTATTGCCATGAAGGAAGTAACATTAGGTGCTGTCCAGGCATCTTGCGTAAAGGATATGCACTTTTTGCTGATTTGCAGCCTATGTGAACCGTCCTATTTATGGTATTCAAATTCAGATTTAAAATCATAAACAGCTTTCACATAAAATTTTTTGCAGGGAACTTGTCACAACACATAAAACCTTCTTGCCAATTCCCTGCCAAAACTTCAAACTATGCCAATAGGGCAGTTCATGAACTACTGATATCTTCTTGACAATTTCCGCTGCTTTGCTGATACCGTTAAAGTTAATTGCATCAGCAAGCATCAAATAGGGTGGTTCATTTATGCCTGATTTGCATGGATGGTTTCAAATGCATTCTTGCTGATGGTAAAAAGTTTATTGGTCAGCATGCATTAAATGGCTGGAGGTTACAGCCAAAGCTTATTACCTCACCATGCATAAACCTCTGTAAACCTTCCTGATGCAGCATAAAATTAGCAACTTTTTTGTAAAATTAGCAGTAAATGAACCCCTTATAAATGGCACACCCTTCAAGCCAAAGCTAATCAGCTCATTGTGCATGAACCTACCGTAAACTTTCCTGATGCAGCTTTAAAAGCAGCTGCATTTTCGTAAAAATAGCAGTTCATGAACTGCCCCACTATGACTGAGATTTTATGATTTTATGTTCCAATTTTGAATACCATAATTGAAATCAACAAAAGAGGATGAAAAGCATGAAGCTCTCCCTATGAACTCCTGGAAAGGGGTTCATTCTGGGACCTGGGCCGCTTAAAAAAATAATGCTTCATAGCCAATGGAGCTGGCTATAAGGGCTGCCTGGTCCCATCATCGTGGTACGTCTCAAATTGGCACAATAAAAGTTTCTAACCAAATTGTGCCTCATTAACGCTCTAAAGCCGGAACCGCTCACGGAAAGATTTCGACTTCACCCACAAGCCCCTCCTTCGGAGGCCCGCTTCGCGAGTCCCGAAGGTGGGGCTTGTGTGAAGCTAAGTATGACGTTATGGTTGACATTTCATGATTTTAAGCACCAATTTTGAATACCACAATTGAGGAGTGGAGAGCCAACAATCCGTAGAGACACCAATCGACAAGCCGCACGTAACCGAACAGACCAGGAGGCTGAACTGCCCGATCAAGCAGCTCCTGCACGTTACATGGACCTTGGTTGACGAAAGATTCGTAATGGACGAGCATAGTGCCCCTTCAAATACACCCGGTGTCGTCCTCGTATCACCATCCCTCCCGCCGATCAGAACCCCAAGGAGAACATCCTCCAGCGAGACGAAGGTGACGAAGATGAAGACAAAAACATGATGATGAACAGGGCAAACACCGTCAAAATCTACCTATGGGAAAACCATGGATGGCACAGGTTCGCAACCAACTTCACCCTCCCGCATGTAGTCAATGTCATCAATTCAAGGGGCTCACTTTAAGCGCTTGATGGCTGGTTTGAACTCGAATGATTGCAGTCTTCAAGATACCCGAGACGCATAACATGGTTTCCTCGTTGTTCGATCCAAGACTGCCCAAATCGAGTTTGGATTTGATCACCTTATCAACATTGATTGCACAGGTCATACCGTTGATGTTTTTTCCACGGAAAAAGCTCAAGATGCTCTACATGGTCTCGTTCCTATTCTGGCGATTAACCTATAACGTGGGATTAGGATGGGTCCTGAAGAAGCAATCCGAGAATAAATTCTTGATTAAGATCATCAAAAACTTGAACCTGCTCAATCCGAAATTTAATCCCACATTATCTAGCTGGATCGAGAAACAACTCAAGTCAAAATGTCCACCAATAACTTGAATTACGACATCAATCAATATCCGATCGAATTCAACGTTTGGTTATTATTTAGACAATTGGTCGACATCATCCTTCTGAACGATTTTTTCTCCTACTTCTGCCTTGCTTATTGTTCACTCAATCTTCCAAATCAACAGCAATCATTACAAGACTCACAACATCAGTCAATCCTGAGCATCTTCTTGATCCGTTGGACTGCTGGTGTTATACTAGTTGGATTTAACATATGGGTCAAGCTCGAAGCACATCGAATCGTCCATGATTTTGCATGGTATTGGGTGATGCGTTCTTTCTGTCACTCCAAGAGTTGGTATTTGACGGGGTATTCGAGATGGCCCCTCATCCGATGTATTCCATCGGTTATGCTGGGTTCTACGGTGCTAGCTTGATTACCGGTTCACAATCCGTGTTTTACGTCTCTCTATTCGCCCATCTCTGCCAATTCGGTTTCCTCGTCTATTTTGAAAATCCGCACATTCAACGTACCTACGGCCCTCAAGCTAGGCCTTTGACTGCCACAAAGCCTCGCCAATCATTCCGATCCCGATCCCGTCCGAGCCCCAGCAAGAAGCTCCATCCCTCAAACTTACAATCACCCAACGAAATTAATCCAAAGGTTACTTCTCCTGATTATCGAGACACCCATCATCATGATTCTATCTCAGTTCATGGATCCAATACTCATCATGATCCTTCGGACAACCACGCCGACCCAGCCGAAGTTCGGGAACAGCTGGAGCGTAAACTATTCAGTAGAAAGGAAATGATATTAGTCAATAATTTTGACAAATTTCGATCGATCGACTTTGTCACCGTCTTGGTCATTGGATACAACTTTCTAATCTTATTCATCAAGGAAGATGATGCGACAAATAGAAAAACTATCTACAACAATAAGGGTCTACTGATTAGTAGCTTGAATGCCATTGCTTGGAGGATTTGGTTTAGTTTTGGACTGGGATTTAGATTGAAGCAGCAATCTCAAAACAAGATGATGGTCAAGCATTTCTTAACAAACTATTACTATTCCATTGGAAAGTATCGCCACTCGCAGGTAAAATACGAAGCCGAATTCAGCAACCATGGCCAGAACGATCCAATTGACGAACTTAAATTCGAAGTGATTGAAGAATGCTTCCAGCATTGGCGGGGGATTTATAATATATCCCTGATAATGACTTATGGTTTAAGTCATTTCTTGTATCTGCCCTTTTTCCAGATAACAGGAATGCAACATGCAAGGACCAAGACCAAACAGAACTATCTCTCATTACGCTTCTGTTTTTTTCGTGAAAATACCGTTAGTTTCGTTTGCAATCATGTCACTCAAGTTTTACATGCTGGACCATCCATGGGAGTTGAGCTCCGAATTGATTAGAATTACGTTTGGACTGGTCAGCAACATTTTTTTTTTTTTTGCGGTTGAATCGCCATTCAGAAAATCACCAGACTTTCTCAAGTTTTTTCACTGATCTGTTGTTACCACTACCCAACTCGATAAACTTGGCAGTGTTTGGTTGGTATTCATGCTTGGACCGCTATTTCAACTTACGAAGTGTTAGGTAAATTCGGCTGGTTCTATGGTCAGTTGAAAATAAAACCCCGCCGCACTTTTTAACGAACGAAAAAAACAACAAAACACTATGATAGAAATATCCATGCTGATGGTCTGCATCTGATTAGGCGACTTTTTTGTGGATGATTACCCCATGGAATTAACGTATGCGGGGATTTACAGATATTTGAACAATCCGGAAAGGTCTATGGGCGGAGCTGGATTTATTGGGATGAGTTTGATGAGTGGGAGCAAATTCGTATTCGCATTGGCCTTGGGTCCGTCTTATGCCATTGGTGGTTTCTCAGTTTTGTGGAAACGTCAGTCATCAATTTCCTTCATTTGCTTCTGTATCAACCAGTTTTCAAGATAGAGAATGATTATTGAGAATGGTACGACGACTTTTATCTATCCAGCCCTCACATGAAGAAAGTCTATGGTGATAGGATTCGAAAGGAAGCCGGACTAACAAAAGTCTTGAAGAGAAATGCTCAGAAGCTGGCCGCACGACGAAAGAATGTAGATCTTCGCTTGGATCGAGAGAGTATCAGTAGCATGGGCGGCGGCAGGAGCGAGGAGAGAGACGGAAAAGGCTTTGAACGGAGGTTCAAAGAAGTACAAGGAACTTTTGAGTTTATCTATGATGAAACTGTCCAAGCGCTTGACGAGTTCTTAGAAAAATGTAAGATAGCCCTTTATGACCCTCAAAAATTTGATAGTGCTGTTTGCTGATACAATTATTCTTTTTGAAGCTGCACCCCGACTGTCAGGTGTTGTGCGGGATACCAAAGTGCTCTTACAAAGCTCAGGAGAGAGATTGATTCTGACGTGAGTAACAGATAGTACAACATATGTTAGGGGAAGAATAGGAGTTGAAAGTGGGATAGAAAGATTCATGTGAAATTATTTTTGCAGGCGCATTGCGAACGACTTATCTAGTTACGATACGACTCAATACTGTTTGAGCATACAAGAATCGAAATATCACAGTGCAAGAGATGCGACGTCGAAACGATTAAGGTTCCACATGGGTGAGCCGATAAGGCTGCAGTGGACATCGCCCTGGAATCACTCCCGAGCAGATTGGATTGGATGCTACCGGCGGGGCTCTAACAAGAGTGGTCTTGTGACTGAGATCACCAGCTCGGGCCGATGGTGCGGGTTATTCGAGGAGGAGTGGGAGGGCGACATGCATATCGGGAAGCGTGGGCAAGAGCCAAACGAGGACGCTAACCTTACGGAAGGAAAAAGCCCCAACATGGATGACAATGAATCCTGCAAACCCCGAAAAACTGGGTGGGTTGAGTTCAAGGGTGATAGATTACCGTGGGAAGAAGGGGTTTACGAATTCCGATTTCATCATGACGGAAAGTATAATGTCATGGCTATCACGGAACCTTTTGAAATTTATGGTCAGTATCTATTCCCTCCCCCACTTTCCAGTGAATTTGACTCCCACTGATGAACTTTTTGGTGTGGGATTTTACTAGTTGAGAGGATCGAACAAGATGTGGAAAACATGGAGGAGATCGAAGATAAGCTTCGGAATTTAGTAGGGTACGGACTGGGGATGGAAAGGAGTCTGATACCAAGAAGGCTTCAGAAAGAGACGGCACAGATTCCTAAGATAGAGTTGGAGTCAAGCCAGAGTGCGGAAAGCGGCGGGAAGGAAGCGTCGAAAGAAGCAGAGAAGTTGTCGCAGCAGAAGACAAGGTGGAGGGCGCTGTTGGCAGGGCTCGGACGAAGGAGGAGTCTCCGACGACGAGGAGGAGGAAGAAGACCGATTCACCGTGATGAGCTTGGACGAAGCGCGGCGGATCCAGCGGCTCATCGCATCGGCATCGGCATCGAACTCGGCATCGAAATCATCCTCGAGGACTGCGAAATCTACCGACTGGCCAAGCGCATCGTCTTCGTCAAAAGTCTCCTGAAACCTTTCTTAAGCAAGTAGTAGCCTTGACATCTCACCTCTCCTGCTTTCTTCCTTCTCCCCCTCCCCATACATGCTGTCAACCCGCAACTCCCCACGTCCTACACATGATCAGTATAGTGGTTGCATTCAGTCATCCATCCCATCTTAATGTTCTTTTCCCACTGCAGCTGTGTCTCCATAATGCTTTGTTTAGTCCACACATGACTTATTTCAACATTATTTGGACACCCTCCTTGTCTTGTTGTATACAGCATAGACGCCTGGGTCTGTGATCCGGCCGGCAAAAAAAATATAAAAGCAGCAGCATCCAATATTGCTTGTTTCAAGACAGAAGCCGCTGTACTTGCTCCGATGCACAGCTGGTTTGGACACCCAGTATTGTGGGCTTTCTTGAGTACCAGGACCCTGGTGCACCTCCCTGAAGAGGAAACTCATGTACAGTGCCCAGACAGGAGTTAAGGGCGCAACACTTTTCATTCCACAAGTTCAACCACCGCAGTTAGAATTACAATTTCTGGTGAATAAATCCAAAAAGAGTTTCAAATAATGATTATGAAGAAATATGGAGGACTTCCTGTCAGTCTGGAATGCTTAATTTAGACGGGCTAAATCTAAATTCCAAACTTTGTTTGGTGGTGGGAACCTGACTCTTGTCAATTTTCATCACCAAACAAAGTTTGGAATTTAGAAATAGAAGTTCCAGATTAAGCAATCTGGGCGACGGGAAGTCCTCCATTTGGAAAAAATAAAAAAATAAAATTAGTGAATTTTTGTATTTTTTTGCTGATTTTCAAAAATGTTTAACATGCATTTGAAGCACATAGAAAACTCAGAGAGTACATCCTGGAATGTGATAAGAATGATAATAAATGAAAATTTTTGAACCAAAATAGCAAAGCAAATTTAGTGTCCATAGAAACAGGCCTGAAAATTGAATTAGATCTGATTTCAGTGCAAAATTTATTTTAATTTCAATTTTTGCCCTATTTTGCTGGTCACTAAAGTTGCCTTGCTATTTTGGTTCAAAAAATTTTCATTTATTATCATTCTTATCACATTCCAGGCTGTACTCTCTGAGTTTTCTATGTACTTCAAATGCATAAACATTTTTGAAAATCAGCAAAAAATTAAAAAATTCACAAATTTTATTTTTTTTTGTTTTTTCCAAAAAAAAAAAAAAAATCATAATCATTATTTGAAACTCTTTTTGGATTAATTCACCAGAAATTGTGATTTTAGCTGTGGTGGTTGAACTTGTGGAATGAAAAGTGTTGTGACTCAGACTTTCGTCTAGGCACTGCTCAGACAGGAGTTAAGGGTGCAACACTTTTCATTCCACAAGTTCAACCACTGCAGTTAGAATCACAATTTCTGGTGAATCAATCCAAAAAGAGTTTCAAATAATTATTATGAAGAAATATTTTGGAAAAATACAAAAATAAAAATTGTGAATTTTTCAACTTTTTGCTGATTTTCAAAAATGCTTAATATGCATTTGAAGCACCTATAAAAATCAGAGAGCAAAGCCTGGAATGTGATAAGAATGATAATAAATGAAAAAAAAAAAATTGAACCAAAATACCCAAGCAAATTTAGTGGCCAAAGAAACATGCCTGAAAATTGAATTAGATCTGATTTCAGTGCAAAATATATTTTAATTCCAATTTTGGCCCTATTTCACAGCTCACTAAAGTTGCCATACTACTTTAGTTCAAAAAATTTTCATTTATTATCATTCTTATCACCTTTCAGACTGTACTCTCTAATTTTTCTAGTTGCTTCAAATGCATGTTAAGCATTTTGGAAAATCAGCAAGAAAATGAAAAAAAAAAAAAAATACAAATACAAATACAAATACAAATACAAATACAAATTTTATTTTTTTATTTTTCCAAAATATTTCTTCATAATCATTGTCTGAAAATCTTTTTGGATTGAATCACCAGAAATTTGATTTTAACTGTGGTGGTTGAACTTGTGGAATGAAAAGTGTTGCGCTCTTAACTCCTGTCTGGGCACTGTACAAGGGCTCCTCTCACCACATCAAGATGTGCTCCTCTCACCACGTCAACATGTGCTCCTCTCACCACGTCAAGATGTACCGGACTCTGCAGGAGAGTCGAAAAGGAGTTATAGACCAAAGAATCCGTAGGAGGAGTGTGGCCAAAGGGCCGTGGCTCATATTGGTGATAATTACGGACATGAGAGAAAGTGTGTGAATGGAAGTGGTGGAAGATGGTTTGCTGCTGCTCCCACACACCCTCCTTACAGGCGGTGTTTCAGAGCCGACAGGAGAGGCATGCAAGGGTGAAGACCGTGCGGAGACCTTTCGAGAGGAAAAATGTGGCCTCATTGGCAGCTGCTGATGGTGTGTGCATGCAAAAAACAGGGCGCTTTGGCACGTGCAATGTGCCCCCCCCCCCCCCTCACACTCGACACGCCTCCCGGACTGCCCTGAACAGACAAACTATTCCCTCCCCTGCGCCCTCACTTCCTTCGGTTTATATTGCAGCAAAGAGAGAGAATGAGAGAGAGAGAGAGAGAGAGAGAGAGAGAGAGAGAGCAACTGACTGACTGATATACAAACAAAAACAAGTCTAAAAAAAAAAGCTAAGCTTTCGAGAATAAACAATGAGAAAAAGAAAACAAAAGTTCTTATGACCATTGAGGGCACTGTGTCATGCAGGGTAGATTGTTTTTTTCATGATTGAGGAGAGTCGCTAGAAGGAGGAGGAGAAGGAGAAGGAGAAGGAGAGGAAGGAAGCGCGGGGTATGAAGGATTAGGGGGGAAGTGATAGAGTGACCGGAGTCGGAGCGTTCGTGGAGCAGGAAGGGTTCGGGCGGCTTATCAGAAGGGCTAGAGGAGAGGAGGGGGACGGCGGCAGAAAGGAGGGCAGATCGGGGGAGGAAGGGGCGGGCTCATTCCTGTCTTCGGATGCGGATGGGGGGCGGGAGGATCGGCGGGCGGGGGGCCGGGCGGTGGACGGGAGACGGTGAGCCCTCTTCTCCGGGGCGGCGGCGGGGGCGGTCCAGAGGATAAGAGTTTGGCAGACGCAAGTGCAACCACGGGTCCGTCTCGTGCTCGGCCGGAGCCGGCGGGGGCTGCTCGGCCTCTTCCTTGGGCGCCTCGGGCTCTTGGCTAGCCTTGCTGGGCGAGCCGAAGGCGAATGCAAGGCGATGGGCGGCATGGTGCGTCGCCGGTGCGAGAGGTCCTCTCCCCTCGCTGGCTCCCTCCACGCCTCGTCTTCCGCCACCGGGTCCAGCCCACACTCCTGCGCCGCCTTCGCCCGGCTCTCCCGCACCGTCGACACCCCTTCGACTCCTCACTCGGCGCCACATCTATCGACATAGGGAAATCTTCCGCGTCATACGCCTTCCCTCCGCCGCATCTATCACCGCTATCAACCCGATGCCGCCCGCGGTACCGCTACGCCCCCCCTGTAATATCTGCTCCGCCTTCACCTTCCTGCCGTAAAATCTTGCATTTTCCGCCGTCCGTTCTATGATTATCTATGTAGACCAACACACACACACACATTCGTCGGCATTCTGTCCACAAAATCTTTTTGAGAGACACGTCATGTGCATTCACAGATACATATATACGCATTGATTGTCGAGAAGGAGGTATCATGACACTGACATTTCCGTCCAGCTGAAGACCCCATAAATGCCCTTAGATTTTGTGTACGAGAAAACGGGGCTGATTTCGGGCCGGATTCGAAGCTGACGCCGTTTCCTATGGGGCCAGCGACGACGGCGAGTTCGGCGCCGAGGGAGAGCTAGATGGAATGACATGAGACACATACAAGATGGGGAGTTCTTCTTTAGGAGGAGAAGAGAGTGGCAGACCTTTGGTTTAGCGAAGGACATGACGGCTTTTTGAGTGCGAAGGACGAGGACGGCGTCGTAAACGTCGATTCCGGCGAGGAAGCCGAAGCCGATGGAGTTGATGAGGATGCCGCTGGGGGCGCCCCAGGTGGTGGGGAGTCTCTGGAGATGACGACGCCGAGCCCGAGGCGACGCTGGTGCCGAGGCCCGAGCGGAAGACGGTGAAGATGGCGAGGCCCTCGCCTGCTGGATGATGTGCGTCGGGATCTTCTTCATCACCCTCTGCGTCTTCCGCTCCGCCTGCGGCTCCTCCAGCGTCGAATGAATCGTCCCGTCCACCCCTCGTTGCGTGAACGTATACAGGATCCGCGCACACTTGTCACACTCCTTGTCCAGAGACGTCGGCCTAGTCACGCACAGTTTATCAGGGCGTCAGCTCTTTTTTCGGTCCCTTTCGACTTATATATGTCGTCGACTCATGTGAACGCAATCAGCTTGGTCTCAGAAATTCCCCAAGTGCTATCACGATTGAGCCGCTGATTGGATTGAGTCGTGTGGGGATGGGACTAACCAGAAAGCCCTGTGTGATGAGGGAGAGGATAATAGCAGCAAGTCAGAGAGATGCAAGAAATAGGATAAGACGGAGGAGGGCATACTCCATTCCCATATTGCCAGCCTGTTTGTTCATCCAGTTTCCGAGTATGCTAGACTTCTGCCACAGCTGCAAGCACGACGAGATGAGCCGAGAGGGAGGAGAGGAAGAGAGGGAGGGAAGGAGGGACGGACCCAATCCAAGCTGGTCTTGGGCGTGCCGGAGCGCTTCGCCTTGAGTGCCTGCTGACGACGCAGCTCCAGGTCGCCGTCATGGTCGTCTGGGGAGGGTGGATGGTGTGCTGAGTGAGCTGGTACGCTGAGTGTGGTCTCGGCTTGGGCGAACTCATGGTGGCTCTCGGTGGAAGTGCTCTTTCCGCTGCGACTCACTCAGTCGCCGCTTCTCTCTCTCTCTCTCTCCTAATCAACTTGCTCAACAACTCAATATATCTTAACACATCACGTCTTCCGCGACGACTGACATCTATCGTAGCCTCAACCAACAAGAATTAATCATGTATCTCATCCCATTTGCACCTTCTTCTTGTAGCATTTATCAAGACATGACTTTAACAAACATCCATTCCTTGGCTGCCCAGCTTTTCACGAGCCAGGGCCACGTAATCGTCGATTAGAGAAGGCCATGCCGCTACGAGTCAGCAATATGGTCAGTAAGCTTAAAATTGTCTCGACACTATACGGAGGCATTATCAGACCTAGCTCGTCGTAGTTCTCAAATCTGTCCTCAAGCTGGATGATAAAATCGAGAAACTATATATACATACCACACCCATCATTGTCAGGGAGTGGTGGCTCAAGTCACCAGCAAAAGATCATGGACGTACCAGGTTCCAAGTATCTCGACTGACCGATTTGTTGCGCGATCGAAGCAGCTCAAACCACCATTCAAGATATTCAGGCTTAAACACCGTCGGGTTCAGTCCAGGGGCAAGAGGGAGCATCAATTCCCACAATGGGATGGCCGTTGATAGAGCTAAAATGGGGAACGTTAAGAAATCAGCAGCCCAAGACTGCTTTTGCATGACGCATGACGCACCCAAGCTTTTCTGGCCCTCATCCCTGCCAAAGTCGAACGTGTATCGATACACCTCCTCAAAGTAACTGAACTCGGAACGCAAGCGACGGTCAAGATCCGCAAGGGTGGTGATTTGGAACTTGATCATCTCTTCCGTGGATTGAATGGACGATGACGATGACGGGGATGGGGAGCTTGCGGCTCGGACCAACACTTCCGTCCAGTTCTTGAGGAACTCGGCTCGCTCCAGTACGCCCAGACGCGGAGAATGGAGCAGGTGACATAGACACAGTACCTTGGGGTCCTCCGGCGTTAGTAATAGCACTTCCAGATATCGCATCAGCCCATTCATGTCCATCTTTTTGGGGTCATCTGGATCTATCATCACATTTTTTTTCCAAGGGGTTAATTTCCAAAGTGGAGTAGATTCAGTTGTCTGCGAGGGACGTTAACACCCACCTTGGAATTCATTGAATTGGGCATTCAAGACGGATTCGAAGGCTTCGGCGATGGCTTTTGTGCGAGATTGCAAGGAACGCTCGGCATTCAGTTGTGCCAGTTGATCGTTATAAAATAAATCGAATGCTACTTCGAGCCGGTATCTTGAACGTCAAACCAATAAAAACTTGTTTGTTTCTCTTATCTCTTCCCATAATCGATTGAAAACAGGCTTGTGTTTCTGAAGGTAGGATGATACCTCGGGGGGAGCGTAAAAGTAGGGCATAACTTCAGAGTACTAACCCGGCCTTTTTACAGATTCTGCTGGCATCCGCCGGTCTGTTGTAACCGTGTATAACCGGGAAAAAAAAAGAGTGAAAGTATCAGAATGCTTTGAAGGAAATATATAATAATGCTTGGGATTGAGAGGAAATGGATATGGTGGCTGACATGGCATTGGTGAAAGATCTGAACTCGGCCATCATCTTTTCCTTCTGCGACCTGCTGACACTCGAGGACTGAAAGACGAAGCGGAGGGTGAGTGCATCGGCTGGGACTGGGGAGTGTCGTACTGCTGCTTACCATTTTGCCACAGAGTCGCTGGAGCGAGTGTAGTTCCCGGGCTGGTGTTAAATTGGCTGGCTGGCTGATGGCCCTGGATCAGCACCGCCGAGACTGCGCACGCTACGGCCGATCACACACAACAACAAAAATTACTACTGCTCACTTTGGGTTCACTTCACCATTCACAACTGTCCTGCTTGTAGGATTTCCACTAACACATCATAAAAAAAAGAGGGAGCAAACAAATTGGCAGGGCTGCTTGCCTCCAGGCAATGTATATTTCTTCTGCTCAGCAAGAGTAGATAGTCCTGAAGTTACTTTCCTTTGTTCATCTATGTGATGCCCTGAGCAGCTTTGGGCTGCACCCATCTTGATGAACCACTGTGCTGCTGTCTCACCTATAAAGACACCACAGCATGAATGCATAGATTATATCAACACCAGCTGCAAACTTACCATCCATATTCCAAGAAGTAGAGATGGCAGCCTCTGAAAATAAAGCTCAAAGTCTCACAGATATACCTCCAGGTGTTGATTGTTGCTGTACTGCTAGGGCTCTTGTGCTAATTCTGATCATATGCACAAAACATATTGGCTGCATTATTCATTTTGTCAGTGGTGTGGTATTCTTAATATGTTAATATATATATATATAT
>SMGU01010795.1:0-29595 GCA_004348175.1 Puccinia novopanici
TTTATAAAGTTATAAAAAACATAATTTTGGAATTTCGACATTGGGAGAGCACAGATGCAACATTTATTTGGATTTGGCCATTCCCAATCCTGGAAATCCCCCTGCAACTCCGACCACATGACCAATATTCTAAAGTTGAGCTTCATAATATCTACCTGCTGGCCGATATGGCCAATGGCATTGGGCCAGTGCCCACCTCATCAATCGGTTCCATCCTCCCAATAATCTCCAAAATGATCATTTATTCCTGATAACCCAGCCCAATAGTAATGTCTGATTATTACTATTTCACCCCTACGCCCGTCACTGGCGAAACTCCCTTGATTCATACAGAATACTTCCACTCCAGCAAAACTCCTTTTCCTTCAAGCCAGACTGATACCATGCCTTCAAGTGAGACACTCCATCTTCGACCCAATTCCCCACTTCCCAGCAGTGAAACCCTTATGTCTGTGAGGCATGTCAGCAAAAGAACCAACAATGCCAAGACGTTCATTGGTTTGGCTCCACATGAATCACCATCCCAATCCGATGCACCCAGTGAAGCACCCAGAGGCGAGACCCCGGATGCATTTAAGGTGAGTTAAATTTGTGGTGTCTTGGGCAGTGCAACTGATGTTTTTTGGAAACTGATGGTGTGCTATACTCCAGGGGACACCCATCCAAGTGCTGATCAAATTCAGCTTGTTCATCCCCGCAAAAAACAAGAAAGACAAGAAGACCTGGGTGGGGGTCAGCAATAACACCAAAGTCTCTGTTGAGTATGGTTTGACGCCTTTTCGAGACTTTCAGAATCAGGTAGCCATGGCCTGCAACTGTGCATTTGCGAACACCGGTGCGATAATTACCAAGAGTGTCGAATCCCAAAACCCCACCATTGAGTGGCTGGCGACCATTGCTAGAACCCAAAGATTCCTCAAGAAGGATAAATTTCGAGTCAAATTGCACTCAGCATACATCGACTGGCTTGAGACAGCGGTCAACAGTGATAAATCTGAGGTCAACTTGACCCTCACAATGCCCAATCCAAGCAATGCAATTAAGCAAGCCAAAAAGGAGGATCTCCTTGCGGCTCATGCGGCCCACCAAAAAGCCATCACTGACTCCTCAGCGAAGCACAAATCTGCTGGTGGCAATGAGGAAGAAGACAAAACCAATGAGGAAGAGCTCAATGCAGTGGACTGGGAACGCATCAACACTCACATGACCAAAATATACAACGAAAACTTTGTGAATGTGAAGTATGATCGGCACTTACCTGTATACATCAATCTGGCCAACCCACATCGCTACATCCTTATTACTCTTGAGGCATGCCAGGAATGGGCTCGTGCTTTGGTAAGCCTCTTTTAGTTATTCATGAGATTTTTCACTGCTGACACTTTGTGCTTGTTGAACAGATGAACCAAACACCTGGGGTCTCCCCGAGATCACCACCTCGCTCACTTCCATTTCTCACGCTCAGTGCGGCCAAGCGAGCTAAAATCAACGTGGTTGCGCAAGGTGAATTGCAAGCTGATGAGTTGCCTCCAGCTCAAACGCAGGGCACCAGCGTCGCAAGCACGATTACACCTGCCCAACTGGATGTGTTGACCCAGCTTCTGGATCAACACAAAGCCCAGAAGAGCAACCCCATCAATCGGGCCGGCTCCCCCCTCTCTTCCCCACCAAACAAATCCCACCTGGAAGGATACATTAACTTCCTGGGTATCCGAAATAAAGAAGACACCCTCAACAAGTTAATTGCTAATGGGTTTAATTCCCACAAGGTGTTTAAGTCACCAGGCCTCCTCCGCTCGGAAGTTCGAGAGCTTGGATTGACCCTTGGAGTAGTGACTGTCCTTTTTGATAATGTTGCCAAGTATGACAAATATCTTGCCTCTCAACACCAATAGTATGTTTACTGCCCAATGTATCTGTTGATCTCGACTGTCTCCTTCCAATATGTTTTATCGGTTTCCATTTGACCTGTGCCAAATTATTATTACTCCACTCTGACTGCTCAAAAGCAAAGACGACTCCTCCCCCCAGAAAATATAAAATTTGGGCTTGTATCTAGCTCTTATCTGCATACAAATATGATTTAGCAATCAATCAGTCGAAAGGAATAAACAATGTTGAATAACCCTTATGAGTCCGACTGGTTCACCATTGAAGAAAAATGGTCAAACCATCATTGAAGGGTCATGGACCCATTGAGAAGAAAAACCATCAATGACTGGCCATGCAAGTAGTTGATGCCAGCCAAGTTGGATTGGTGATAAATTCTCTTGGGAGTTAGTCATCTCCGGGTGGACAGAAAACCAGTCATTTTGAGTGGTTATACTCATCTATGCTTTTTGTAAGAACTCATCTATGCTTTTTGTAAGAGTCATTATCATTCAGCAACAACAAGGTACTAATTACAAATTTGATACATTGCAAGCGAGAGAAAGATGGTTCAGTATAGTCAAGGAAAATGAATCAGGAACACAATCTCTGGATGAGGACCAGCGGAATCATTCCAGGGGTTCTTCCTCAGGGATGTCGTACCCACAGTGCTTGTAAAGTTTGTAAAGGAGAGTCGGGGTAGCCACCCAAGCAAAAGTTGTCTGAAGTTCCCATTCAGCGTCCAACGTGTATGAAAGTACCTGTGTCCGGCGCAAGCGCTGCTTCATGGCAGCAAAGCAGAGCTCAATCAGATTGAGCTCTGGGCAGTATGGAGGAAGATATACCAGCAGCACGCCTGCCTCATCGCATAGTTGCTTCACCCTCGGGCCTCGGTGAATGCAAGCATTATCACACATGAGTATGGAATTGATTGCTGGATACCTGTTCATCCGGGGTAACTGAGCAAACAGGTCAACATTCAGAATTGTTCCAATAATCCATGACCACCTACCAAGTCATGCTTCAAGAAGTGTTGGAACTTCTTTGCATTGTAGGTATCCGCTCAGACCGACAATGCCAATGGTCCATAGATCCCAATCGCGGGTAATATACTGAGGCGCTCTGGGTTCTGGCGGATGATGACTCGTTGGGAAGGAGTCCCTTGTTTAGATCGGGCAAAAGTCCTAAGCAGCTCGCGGTCACAAACAGCACTTTCATCTGAAATGGAAAGCAACTGGGATCAGACATGAGATTGCAAAGATAGACAGATGACATACCTGTGAAAACCAGGAATTCTGCCGGCACATTCATCATTTTCTCCACCCACGAGTATTTTGCAACCAAACATTTTTTTATGTTAACTGTGTCGGCCTTCTTCAGGGTTATGGAGAGCCAATTGACGAGATTGTGGTGGATTGCTTGCAGACTGAGCAATGTCCGCTGGTGGTCGTAGGTTTTCTCTCAGATTTCCGTTAAGAAGAGGCCAGGATGCTGGCGTACTAGCTCAACCATGAAAACTGAGTCCTTGCTCGATAGTAATTTGGGCCGACCTCTTTCTTCATAGTCGTCAGGATCACAAACCACCACTTGAGTCTCTTTGTAAAGGGCAAGCCAGCGGGCAAGTGACTGGCGAGAAAACGAGTATCCTAGGATGTTGCATATGGCAACTCGTGAGTGACCGTGCAGAGCCATTCGGACTACTGCCACCTTCGTCGCAGGTGCGTATGAGACAAAAACCATCGTGAAAGACAAATGTGAGCGAATTGAACAGCAATGTGAGGCGGGATGAGCTTACTGTGGACAGCAGACAATAGGCAAAGCCGTGCGGGACGGAACCTTGTGGACCGGAGGGGGTGTATCATGGATGGGACCAAACGCTACAGTGTTTGTTGCCATGAGTAATGCAGGCTGAGCTTTGAGGTATTGACAGGATAATGCTGGAAAATCCACGTAAAGTTGGCAAATCCATGCAAGAAATGAAAAAAAAAAAAAAAAAAAAAAAAAAAAAAAAATGGTTGAAACTTTATCCTGCAAAAAAAAATCAAACAAAATCGTCCAAGCCATTTGAGAAATACAATAAATTATTTTGGGGGTCAAAATGAGAGATAATTTATGGTATTAAGGTTTATTCCTACATTTTTATGTGTGAAGAATCTATTGTTAAGGTTCATTTCTCCAATAAACCTTATTTTTCTACTCTTATTGGTGTTACACCTGATTTTTTGGAGGTATTTTTTCAGGTGACAAATCAAGAGATATTGAAAAATTTCAAAATTTATTCCCAAGCTTTTAATGGTTAAAAAACCAATGATGAAATTTATTTTGGTTCAAGTTCAATAATTCTTGCTATTTGGGAAAAATAAAGTTATGACACCCCAAATAGGATATATTATTGAACTTGAACCAAAAAGAATTTCACCATTATTTTTTTAACTATTAGAAGAGTGGGAATAAATCTTGAAATTTCCCAATATCTCTAGATGTGCACCTGAAAAATTACCTCCAAAAAACCAGGCGTAACACCAATAAGATTAGAAAAATAAGGTTTATTGGAGAAATGAACCTTACCATTAGATTCTTAACACCTAAAAAGGTAGGAATAAATCTTAATACCATAAATTATTTTTCATTTTGACCCCCAAAAAAATTTATGAAAAATAATTAGATTTTTTTTTGAAATTTGTTCTGCAACCCCCAATCCTGACAGCTTTTTGGTTGTGTGACCCCCTTTGGACGTCAGCCAGATATCCCAGGGGTCGCGCTACTAATTTTGGGGGGTTGTGTGTCGAACCCCCAAAAAATATTCTGACAACTAGATTTTAGATTAAAATGAGCTACTCAAACAATTCAACAAAAAAGGGAAGCAATGGGTACATGTTGCAGAATTGTAATGTTCCACCATGATTGTTTGAACTAGGAAGTATCTTGTTGACCAATCATTCCCTCTTGGTGTGAGATGTGGAAATGCTTTTGAGCATGTCCAATGAGCCTCATAGAAATTTCCAATGAAGTCTCACTGCAAAAAAAACTCAGTCAACTGCCTGCAGTTGACATGCAGCATGCTCCAGCTAAGCTGCCATTCAAACTCCACATGTCTGCATATGTAGATTTGTTGGCACAGTCACTGTGCATCAAAGCTTGGTTGAATCATTCTTGGAGAAAGGTTTGAGTAACACCACAAGCTTCCTTGGAGTTTCTGCATGTCAACTGCAGGTAGTTGAGCCAGTTTTTTTTGCAGTGTCTTATCATGAACCCCCCTCATACTTGATGAGAGAGTAATGTGCCAGATATTGGGGAAAAAATAAACATCATACATGTTGTCCAACATATGTGATGTCTCCAAAGCTTGGGATAAAGATCTAGCTGAAAATTAAGGGCATCACATCTTGTCACATACCTGTTGTCACATCTTCCCAGTCTACAAAACAAAAATGAAAGGGCATCAGCGCTTCTTGTCCAATCCACCTGCATCCTTGAGCCAAAAAGTGGCTCCACGGCTCTGATGCATGTCAGTTGTTCTTCATGATGTCATGGAGCTTGCTAGTCCAATTTAAAGTGATTTTCTTGGTGTACATAATTTCAGCTCTGGCACTGCTACATATCATGGCAGCAATGTCTGGGGCTCTCAATCAGGTGCAATGGCAGATGTTTCAATCTCATCAAACCATGAAGGAAGTGACTGAAATATCTTTTTACCAACCCTTCAGTTATTTTTTTTTTTTTATTCTGACCCTCTTTCTTCATTCTGTCATGTTAAGAGATCCAATGTACTATCCACCCAATGGATACATTTTAAAGATTTCAAGCTTGTGTCTCCCCATTTTTGGAGACTTTTCCACCCTGAAATGAACCTCTTTCTGGGGGTGAAGGGGGCCCACCTCAGTGACTTGAGATGTCACAGACACAAGGGTGTTTTTGTAGCCCACATCAAAATATTGCTCTCCAATTACAGAAAAAGGTAACCATATTTTATCCATCAGATATCCTTCAGCATCTTGTAAATTTGGACACCATTACTTGGTTTTTCTTTTGAAAATATTTTTCAATATTGCTTCCAACAAATATATGGTGTTTCAAGTTCATCTGGGCACAAACCCAAGTCCCACTTGGCGCAGTGCCATGTGGGCTTGGGTTTGTGCCCAGTGGGCTTGATCAACCCACTTTTCCAGGCTGCAAATCTTGGCACTGACCAAAGTCTTGCTTGGCCAATACAGCAGGTACCACTACCACCACTACTACAACTTGAAGTTTTTTTTTCTGATATCATACTGTAGGATTAAAGAAAAAAATTGTACATAACTTAGTAGTAATTCAGCTTGATGCCACCCCTCACCCCCATGGATTTAGTATTGCCTGCCACAAAGTTTTGGCAGGCATGGCACACTCACTTGGGCTTCGGCCAACTGAGACTTGTGCCTGACCCACCCCAACTTGTCTATGTACCAAGTGAGGTTTGGTTTTGTGCCAAACATGCTTGGGTATGTGCCAAGCTGGCTTTAGAATTGGCCAAGCACACTTGGTTGTTTTTTTGCTCAGCTTGGGTGTGTGCCCAAACGAGCTTGAAAAACCATATATCAAAACATTTAATATCAAGACTTCTTTATCTGAAACCAGGTAAGATGGGTTATGACAGCTTTTTAAAATTTAAAAAACCCCCATGTCACACAAAAGATAAGGAGATTCCAGGAAGGAGGATAGCATTAGAGTTACAAGAAGAATGAATTGTATGTTCTGATACAAGATAAGCCTGTTACTCAAAGCCTAAAATGGCTGAGGGGATGTTAATCTTGGTTCAAATCAACTTATTTAAAATAAAGCCATGGTAGGTGGCTTGATGGAGTTATATATTTATGGTGTAAGACTCAAAAGAGTGGTTTTTACACCTTTTTTTTTTTTTTCTGAATTGGCCAAAGGCTGAATTGAGGAAGCCTATGCTGTTATCCAATATCAGATACAAAATTCCCAAACTAGACTTGGAAACTGTGGCTGTGATTGCTTGGGGCCACCAATCATTATAGAACTTGTAAACCATTTCCTGTTGTGGGATGTCCCTCTTTGGAGGGAGGGGCATATGTCCCCCCTAAAAATCATGATCTTCATTCACCTTGTGCATAAGGAGATCAATCCATGAATTAGGTATGACTAACTGACTCAGTGAGCTGTGTTCCATCAACTCATCAAAATCCTGATCAAAACCACTTAAACCAACAATCCAATCATCACTTTTATTAACCAAATTGCCTTTCAAAACCCCTCTTATTTCTCTTAATCTTATTTCCTCTTCTTGAATTCTCCCACTCCACTTCCCAAATAATCAAAACTAATCTGATTGAGCTAACTGCCATTCTCAACAACCCTCCTCCACATCTTCTCCTCACATCCTCGGTTTATATATCCAAGCCATCCTCTTGATCAATGCTCTTCAGCCTTCTCAAGTAGAACAAAGTGTTTATGATTCAATCCTCAACTGCTTGTGTCAGCTGGCAAGCTCAAACCAGTTACCCCTAGACTTGCCACTTTGTTTTTTGCTACACCAGCTGCATCTTTTATTACTCTTACACTCATTTTTATATTCACTTTCACTTTATTTTATCATTAGCATCTCTTATATGTGCTTATATCTAGTCACCTGTTGTAGATATCATAAAGTTTACTCCTCAAACTCTATTGATCCCTAGATTCTCAGAAGAGAAGATAATAAAACCATCCTTTGCATTAAAAAATTTCTCTTGAGCTTGAAGATATATCAACAAATGTTGAGTTTTTGGCTTTCTTGGATTGAAGTCATTGAAGAGGTGGATGAAGAAGATTAAGATTCAAGGGCAGATACACTCAAAGAGAGTGACTGTATTGTCTCAAGGTGTGGCGGAAAAAGAAGGAGGAGAACCAATAAGGATAATTGCTTGGACTAGGCTATGTACAAATAGACTAGATACAAGTGGTTTAAAATGTGGTTTATAAGGAAATTGAATAAAAAACAAATGAGAGATGAATTGAGTTCAGATCAGACAGACTAGACAAAAAAAAGAGCTATAATTATGCTGGTTCTAGATAATCTGAATAAGAAAAACAAAGACATCATAGACAGGAAAGGGTGTTAATTCATCTTGATCAGTTGAGAGAAATCAAGAAACAAGAAGTAATTTACTGAGAAAAGAGGGTGAGAAATAACACACATCAGGCTTCTTTTATATTACTATAATGTTAATGATTTTAAGAAAGATATAAAAAACAAAAAACATCTTGAGGGGAAGAGTTGAAATTCCAACAACAATTCCCTAATTCAAGTTAGCTCAACTCCTCTCAAATCAACAAATCACTGCTAAGAATCTTGAGCCTGAACATCTCAGAACTTATCAGCAGCCAGGCATTACTAACTTGGACTGGATTTGACCCTTTATACAACTGATCAGAGCCACTGGTTGAAACCAGTAAATTTCTATCAAGCAGGATCTAAGCCACCTTGGAGTAACCCACCATTGCCATCTTGTCTCTTTTAGAAATTTGCACTGATATTTTGGGCATGAAGCAAATCTCTTTGCAGTCTTGTTTTCTGCCTCTCACATATAATTCTTTTTTAATATTTCTGGAGTTTGTTTTCTGTCAATAAAGATTATCAATTTTGCAAATCTGTATGAATCTTGTGAGAAATTTCTGAATTAGAGAAAAACATATGGATTACAAAAGGTATACCACATTGTGGTAAATTTGAAACAAGCAGGCTGCATGGAGACCAGATCTACCAGGCTGAACATGACTCCTTGAGAGATTTATGGAGTACCAGTTTCCAGGACTGCTTTAATAGGCTTTCAGGGGAGGTCTCTAGAGTGACATATCCCTTAATAAGTAGGGTTAAGAACTACTACTAATCTCACTCAACCTGTCTAGGGAGGAGAAGAACCACACCTCTCTTCAGAGGGACTGAGTTTCTAGAAGCCTGGACTTTCTCAAGCTCCCTTGGGAGTTGATAGAGAGAGAAGGAAAGACAAAGATAGAAGTGAATTACTAGACAAGGATCCTCCTGACAATGATGGATGTAGTCCTTGTAAGCTGAAGGGTTTTTGTTGAATGTGATTGAAAGCCCCAATAGTCTGTTTAGATGATGTGGACGGGCTTAGCATATTCTGAGGAATACTGGTGGATTGACTACCTAGTCATGGTTTATCCACCTGTCACTTTTCTCTAGCTTCATGGCTAGACTAGAATCATTCTTGTACTGAAGACTAGCATCCAGCTGACAGAGGCCATCCATCATCAATCTCAAATTACAGGGTGCATAAATCACAACAGATTGGTCCTCTCAAAGCCTTTAGCTGATCAAGTTCCATTATCCTTGTGATGACTTTCAAGTTATCTCTCAATGACAAATCCAAGCCAATTTGAAATGTTTGTTGATTGCTTGTTAGCCAAACTCTGGCTCATGTTTCACCTTCCAGGTTTTCCTAATGATCAGCTACTAGTACTGATCTTGATGGTTAGATTTTAGCACTTTCTCCAGTTCCAGAATAAGAAAAGAGTGGAGGACTTCTTGTGACCCAGATTGCTGAATCTGGAGCTTCTAGTTCTAAATCCCCAACTTTCTTTGGTGATGAAAGTTGATGCCAGTCAGGCTCTCACCGCCAAATTAAAGTTTGGAAATTGGGTTTACATAGCCCGTCTAAAACAGACAATCCAGACCAATGGGAAGCCCTCCACTCTTCATGTTGGACGATCTCAGGCAAAGATTTCGCTTGTAACTGGTCAGATCTACCTCGTCCGATGTCAGCAGGTCAAAGTGGGTGGCGTGTGGAATGTGTTGATGGCATTTGAAAGCGTGATGTGATTCCGAGCTTATTAGCTTAACAAACTAGTAGCCCTGCCGACCTCGCCCTTACAAAAGGTACATAATAATTAGTGATGTCTGCGTTCGCAGAGATGTTTGGATGTGACGTTGTTGTTTTGCTGCCCGAAGTGGGTTGGTTATATCGGTGCTGGTCCGATGGTCGGATCAGGCCGGATCGCGCTCTCGCCACTGAAGAGTTGAATAAATTTTGAAGTTTAAGTTTAATATTAATTTTAATTTACTTTTTTTTTATTTTTTTATTTTTTCAAGATGAACTCGCCAAAACAACATCACCACCAAATCTCAATCAGCGAACCACCACCACAAACAACAACGAGCAGCAGCCACCAGCAACGACCACGAAGGACTTCATCAACACACTCATCATGCACTCCAGAACAACCGCACCTCGAAAACCAACTACCCTACTCGGACCATTCCCCAAGGATCAACATCAACCATCTCAACCAACTGGACCAGGATGTACAGGCTGCTATCCACTTCAGTCGAGCTAGGGCCGGCACTCTCAACATTTCAAACAGCTCCCAATCTCCCCCATTAGCTCACCTGCATCACCATCACCATCACCACCAACAGCAGCAGCAGCAGCAACAGGAACAGCAGCAGCAGCAACAACAACAGCAGCAGCAGCAGCAACATCACATTCACTCCCATCATCCTAGCCAGTTTCATCCCTCAAGCCATGCCTCCTCTTGCCTTACCTCACCCCGTCCATCTCATGCAGAAGAAGACGTATGTTTCCCCAGGCTGGAAGCCGATCGCCCAATGCTCAACCAGCGATTTTCAAACATGGGCGACCCTACCTTGCTGTCCAACCCACCCCAGTCAACCACTGCAGGCATGCTCCCCCACTTCCCCTATCCTTTCAACTTTCAGGCCCTGGAGGAATTTGCCCAGACGGAACGGCAGACGCTGGACATGATGAAGAACCGCAGGCTGGCGGAGCAACCCTACCGCGGTAACTCAGCCCTCCTGACCCCCGGCTCACGCCTCGACACTCGTATTGGTCGGGCTAACGAGATGGAGGACTTGCTATCGCCCGAAGAGGATCAGAACGCCCTGGCAGAAGACCTCACCTCAGCCAAGGACGGCGTACGACGTCGCAAAATTGGATTCCTGCCGCAATCATCCCTCCACCACGATAGCCTCTCCGGAGACCATCGGCACCCGAGCATTAGTGCTAGTGGCGAAGCAGACGGTGAAGCGGGTGTTGGTGGCGGCCGAATGAGTATCTTCAACCAACGACGCTTGAGCGAGAATCTCCGACCCATCAGCCCAACCAAGCGCAAATTGGCCCTATTCGAAGGCATGGGAGGGAACCTATTGAGCGGCTTCAACATTGGTTCCCAGACGGAAGGCTCAGCGATCAGTGGGGGGCCCCTCAAGGGGAATCCGGATGGCCGGGCGCACTTACTGAGCAGCAGGCCTAACCATTTCCCCTTCCCAGGCTCGCACTCTTCCCAGGATCAGAGGACGGGTCAGGTGCGCTGGGTCAACAACGCTGAGCGACCCTACCGATTCTCTTTCTACTCCAACGCCCTCCCCTCCACCATCCATGCCCGCAGTCTCGCCGAGATCCCGGGCGAGGGTCAGACCTTTGAAGACCTGTTCATCGGAAGACGTAGCACCAGTAACTCTAGCACCCATGTCGGTGATGACGGCGCACCTCGAAGACCAGGCCTTCATGTCGTCTCGGAGCATCTCGACATCCCCACTCCCAACATTACCACCCATCAGGAGCCCCTCTATACTTCCTCCCCCGGCCAAGTTTCTAACACCTTCTCCGGCTCCATACCCAACCAGCACGACTTTGGTGTCCTGACTGATGCTCAGATCGCTTCTGCGGAAGTCCCCTTACATCACAATTCCTCCTCACTGCAACTCCCTCAACAACAGGGAGATGGCAACAAAAACCAAAAACCCAGATCTGGCGTTCTCCTCCGAACCGACGAAGACGCTGAGGCTTCCACCTGGTGGTTGGACGTGCTGTCCCCTACAGATCAAGAGATGAAACTACTGAGTAAAGTTCGTTCTTCTTGTCCTCATTTAAACACATAACCAAATTTTTGAGAGGTAATTGTTACAGGTATTTGGCATCCATCCGTTGACCACAGAAGACATTCAAATGGAAGAAACTCGGGAAAAAATCGAGCTCTTCCGGAATTATTATCTCGTTTGTTTCCGGTCTTTCGACCAGGACCCATACAGTCCTACTTTCCTGGAACCGTTGAACATCTACATCATTGTGTTTAGGGAAGGCACCTTGTCGGTGAGTCATGCCCTCCCTCTAGAGAGAAAACAAAAAAAGACATGAAACTGAATTAGTTTTTTTACAGTTTCACTTCAGAGCAACACCGCATCCACAGAATGTACGACGGCGAATCAAGCAACTGAAGGACTACATAAATGTGACGTCGGATTGGGTGTCGTATGCGTTGATTGATGACATTACGGATGCGTTTGGGCCGTTGATCCAGTCGATAGAGTACGAGGTAGACTCGATCGACGAGCTGGTGTTGATTCTGAAGGATGTGGAGCAGTCAGACATGCTACGCCGGATCGGCACCTGCCGCAAGAAAGTGATGGGCCTGCTCAGACTCATGGGCAATAAGGCCGACGTGGTCAAGGGTCTCGCTAAGCGCTGCAACGAGAATTGGCTCGTCGCTCCCAAGTCCGACATCGGTCTCTATCTCTCAGACATCCAGGACCATCTCGTGACGATGACCCAGAAGTGAGTCCTCACTCGATCTCCCCCTTTTTTCCACGCTGCTCTGTGCCTCCTAACTTGTTTCCTTTCCTCCGACCCCTCCCAAGCTTGAACCACTACGAAAAAATCCTCTCCAGGTCCCACTCTAACTATCTTGCGCAGATCTCGATCGAGATGACGGGTATGGAACTTTCTCCTTCCCCTAAAACAAAGGTTGCCACGGGCTGACGGAGAGGGTTCGGGGATGCAGATGCGAACAACCAGATCAACGACGTGCTGAGCAAGCTGACGGCGCTGGGCTCGATTCTTGTCCCGATGAACCTAGTCACGGGGTTATGGGGCATGAACGTGGGTCTCTTCTCTCCTTCCTTCTTTGCTTGCTTGCTTGGTCGTTCGTCGCTTACTTTTGGCTCCGTGGCTGCGGCAGGTCCATGTGCCCGGCCAAGACATCACCGAGGGCTACGCCTGGTTCATCGCCATCGTCTCCGGCCTCGTCTCTTTCGGCGTCATCGGCGCCTGGCTCACGCTCCGTTACTTGAAATTCTCTAACCGCTAATCTCTTGCCCCCGCCCTGCCCCCCCCCCCCTTTTTTCTACTTTTTCTTTTTCTTTTCTTTTCTTTTTTTGGTGCGGAGGCTGTGTCTTCTTTATCTTGGTCTGTTCTTTCCTGTGTGTGTTTTTTTCGCGAGGGAGAAGGGGGAGCGGAAGGAGGGTTTTGGGGGATCTTGTCGTTGGTTTTCGTTCCGTGTGTGTGTTTTTACTCTGTATCCGAGATCGTGATGTGCATACATAATACATAGAAAGGGCCGCTTGATTAAAAGTAAGAGATGGGATGATGGTGGTGTACATAGATGGTGTCGAGGAACAGATCAACCATCAGGTTTCACTAGCTAGCTAGGGTGACATAGACTAGGCAACAGTGGATTGATGATGGTTGGGAGGAGAAAGGGGCGTCCAGGAAAGGGCAGGAAAGCACGAGAAATTCAATAAGGAGATCATTGGAACCCATGTCTCTTTGCTCCGGTCTCCTTATGATGAAGCAGGAATCCGTTAATTTGTAAAGCCGTGCCAGAGCCCTGGGGAAATAACATGGGGTCCAATCGTCCTCGTCCCCGTACTCTGCCGTGTATTTTAATCGCGCCTTGTTGGGCGTGCAGAGTCGCGAAGGCAATCGGTGCTGTGGTGCACACGCTTCCATCCAACTTGCCCTCTGTCTTGGAGGGGATATTCAGCCGCTTCATTGACGCGCCTTGCAGTGAATGCATCTAGTGCACGTTCTGCAAGTCTACACACTCGCAAGGATCGAGTCATGCACTCCCACATCATCAGCATGGTCATTGATAGCTTCGTCTTTCGGCAGTCAGAAGGAAGGTGGGTTGTCCGTATCAGAATGGAGACAGGAAAGTGCGCAGATCATTCTCGTCAATGGATTGCGCTGTCCATGAGTTTGTCAAGGACTCTCTAGCTGCAATGTACAGTGTCTAGACAAAAGTCTGAGTCACAACTCTTTTCATTCCACTAGTTCAACCACCACAGTTCAAATCACAACTTCTGGTTAATCAATCCAAAAAGAGTTTCAAATAATTATTATGAAGAAAAATTTTGGAAAAAATAAAAAAATAAAATTTGTGAATTTTTTGAATTTTTTGCTGATTTTCAAAAATTCTTAATATTCATTTGAAGCACCTAGAAAAATCAGAGAGTACAGCTTGTCATGTGATAAGAATGATAATAAATGAAAAATGTTTTGAACCAACATAGCAAGGCAACTTACCAGTAAAATAAGGCCAAAAATTGGAATTAAAATATTGTTTTGCACTGAAATCAGATCTCATTCAATTTTCAGGCCAGTTTCTATGGCCACTAAATTTGCTTTGCTATTTTGGTTCAAATTTTTTTCATTTAGTATCATTCTTATCACGTTCCAGGCTGTACTCTCTGAGTTTTCTAGGTTCCTCAAATGCATATTAAGCATTTTTGAAAATCAGCAAAAAATTAAAAAAAATTCACAAATTTTATTTTTTTTTTCCAAAATATTTCTTCATAATCATTATTTGAAACTCTTTTTGGATTGATTCACCAGAAATTGTGATTTTAACTGTGGTGGTTGAACTTGTTGAATGAAAAGTGTTGCAATGAAAACTTTTGTCTAGGCACTGTACACACAAAATGGGGCAGTTACAAAGCAAGTCCTGAATCCAGAACATTTGAGGCTCCAATGCAGCACTACAGTCATCAGCTGTAATCACTGCCTTGCTGCTAGTTACAGTGGGCACATGCATTCACTGGGCTTGCATTGTTTGTAAAATGGGATCCAAATCTCTTGGTTGTGACCCACCATCTGGGGCACAATGACTGAAGTTGTGCCTTTTTCTTTGCTTTACATTAAATTGATTGTTTCAAATATTCATTGGAATACACTGGCTGCTACCACTGCTGTCCATCAAGATGGAATATAGACAATGATCAGCACCTTTGAGTGGAGCGGGGAAGCTCTCAGTTCAGGAAGAGTAAGGTTCCAAATCAAGTAGTCAAGTGAGCCTAGTCAAACATCCATGCAGTGCTTCTGAGTGAAGAGTGTGACATTATCCTTGCTGCAAGTAACAATCCAGAAATTTGGCTTATCATTCATATTGAACAAGTGAAGGTTGTGTGTACTGTGGGAATTTCACCCAGAACCTTGGCATTCATGAGTGATACTCTAACCATTGAGCAAAGTGCACATTGCTCATGTGTTGGTTTGTGTTGAGTATTGTGTGCCAAGTGCTGCTGGGCACAAACCCAAGGCCAGCTTGGAACTGTGCCAACCCTAGCTTGGAGCAGGCTTGTGTGACCAACCTGGGCTGGTCTTGGATCTTGGCACACAGCCAAGTACCGCTTGGACAACCCCAAGCTCTTGTTATCTCAACACCAGCAGAACCTTGCTACCACAATACTCAATCAAGGTAAGCTTTTTCTTCTTCTTCTAATTTTTTGACTTGTTTAATTCCCATTTCATAATTCAGATGGATGATTCAAATGCTACTGATCTTGAGATTGAAGCAAACAAGTTCAAGGCTTGTGGGCTAGCTGAAGAATGTTGCAACCTCACAAGCTGTAGTTAACCACATGAGTCTACCTCCACAGTTGATATTGTAGATTAAATATCAAATAAATGATAAAATTTTGTTGTTGCACCCCTCAAACTTAGGGGTGAAGTCTTTTTGAGCAGCCATGGCACACTAGCTTAACAAAATGGCACACTGGCTTTGCCAAATGGCACACTGGCTTGGCCAACTGGCCCACTGGCTTGGTTTTGGCCAAGCCAAGCTTGTGCCCAACTCACCCCAACTTGGGCATGTTCCCAGTGCTAGGCTTGGCTATTGGCCAAGCACACTTTAGGGTTGGCCCAGCAAGGTTGCCTAAAATCAACCCTAACTTGATGGAGTGCCCAGCAGGACTTGACACACAATACATGAGTTATCTAGAGCTTGTTTGTGATGGTTTTGCCTCCAATGCTGTTATGAAGTCTCACATGGATGTGAAAGCAATGTGTATCAAGCAGTGCCTAGATTCACACTTCAATTCAAGATCCAAAGTAACCAATACGACACACAAGAAGAATACATAGCTCTTAACCTCTTGGATGTTTGGCAAGAGGTGCTGTCACATTGCTGCGGCCTAGTTTGTCACACCGGTTTGGTATCCGCGGTCACTGCGCAATCAGATTCTTCTACTGCGTACAGAGCCATGTTTTATAGCGTTGTTAGGCTAGCGGTAAACTGGGGCCTTGCCATGGCCTCGTCAGGGGTTCGACTCCCCTACAACGCATACAACCAATCCTATTGTGGGAGCGGATTCCTTTTGCTCAGCTGACTTATCGGGAAGATCTTGGCTTATCGGGAAAATCTTGGCTCCTTCCAATGCTGGCTGCTTTTTTTTTTTTTTTTTTGGCTAGGCGTCGGTATGCCATGAACTTGCCTTTTTGGTTGGAGGACTTGAGACGGTGCTGATTTATGTCCGGCGAGTTGAAACGAGTGCGAGTTGTGTGCATCTTACTTGAATGAAGTGAGATGAACTTGAGGCATCCAGACAGTCGAAAACCAAGTTGGCCAAGAAAACCTGACGCTTTTCCTCAGGAGTAGAATGTTGGCCCGCGGAACGATCGAGCTTCGATGTTGACAGTCCTGGTCCGATCGATACACAGCCGGAAGAGACTGTCCCTCCAACGCGGACTGACGGGGCCGGCGAGTCATCCGAGCCCGCTGGTCGGCGGCACGCTCCGGGTCCTAGGGATAGAGTCCTCCTGCGACGACTCGTGTGCGAGCATCGTGACCTCGGACCGCCAGATCCTCTCGAACGTCCGACTGGGCCAGAACCACGTGCACAAGGCGTTTAACGGAATCCATCCCTACCATGCCATCCATGCCCACCAGATAAACCTCGTCAGTCTCTTTCCTCAATTCGCTTGCGCCGGTGACGGGCCGCCTTGACACCTAGCTCCCCCTTTCTCTCCTCTCATTCTTCCAGCCCATCGCCATCGGACGCGCCCTGCATCAAGCGGGCCTCACGATCACCCAGCTCGATGCCATCGCTTACACCCGTGGCCCAGGGATCGCTGGCTGTCTGGCGGTGGGAGCCACGGCCGCAAAGAGTCTCGCCGCCGCGACTGGACTACCTCTGGTGGCGGTCCACCACATGGTACCCACCCATTCTTTCATACAATCAAACTCAGCCGGGCCCCGAATCCTGTTGCTGAAATTGGTCGCGTTGGGACATCTCTTATCTAGCAAGCCCATGCTCTCACACCCTTCCTAACTCAACCCGACAACGAACTCCAATTTCCCTTCCTGTCCCTGCTGGTCTCCGGCGGTCACACCATGCTGGTCTTGGTCAGCTCCTCGAGCGAATTCAAGATACTGGCCAACACGGCCGACAAGCCGCTAGGGTTAGTTGTCCGCTGTCTAGCGAACCGTGAAGCTTCTCTGACGCTACTACTTTTTTTGTTTTGTTTTGGATCTCGTTGAATTTGCATCGTCGGCAAATGCGCAGCCTAGCGATTGACAAGATTTCGAGGGCGTTGGAGGTACCATGGCCGGAAGGAAGTACGAGTTCTCCGGGCTCAGCGCTGGAGAAGTTTGTCGCAGGGTTTTCGTCGTCGGAGGAAGACGAGGGGATGGAGCTGCCACTGGCGCTGCGGACGGGGCCGAGTGTGTTTTCGTTCTGCGGCCTGCAGACGGCGGCGATCCGACGGCTCGAGGCCCTCGAGGCCCCGGCGTCCGTGGCTCACAGACGCGCCATCGGGAAGGCCTTCTTCCTCGCCGCCTTCGCCCAGATCGAGCGCAAGCTACGCTACTGGCTACACCACCTCGAGGCCGTCCATCAGCTCGACATCTCCGGCGTGGTCATCAGCGGCGGCGTGGGCAGCAACCAGATCTTGCGAGCCAGGTCCGTCGTCTCTCTCTCCCTCTCTCTCCCTCTCTCTCTATTTCGGGACCTCTTTCTTAACTCGTTCAATGCTTTCTTGACAGGGTTGAGAGTCTTCTTAGATCCGTACACCCAGGCCTCAAGCTCCACATCCCCCCCGTCGCGTTTTGTACGGACAATGCCGCCATGGTCGCCTGGACCGGAATCGAGAAATTCAGGCGCGGGAAACTCTCGGCCATGGATGTCCCCGTGGCTGCGAAATGGAGTATCGAGCACGCCGAGGATGAGAGGCCGGATACCATCTCTTCATGTTGATCCCTTTCCTCATCGTATTTTCTCTTTTATCTTCTCTCTGCCCATGTCCACCTCGCCAATATCCAGGTCGTGGATCAAATAGGAGCGCTATCCTTTCTTATACTATATAGAATTGCCTATCATCATAATTCGATCAAATTTTTGCAGGTTTAATATGTGAATATGATCTCTGGGAATCTCAACCTCACCGGGCCTCAGATGCGCCAACGCTTGGATACTTACAAGGCAAAATATCGGTGGGCAAAGGATTTTGAACGCAACGCGGGTGCTGGGATCGAGGAGTCAGAAGGATATAATTCACTCAAGCAGGAACTCGACTCCTTTTGTCCCTCGTTTGATAGGATGGATGCTCTCTTCAAAGAGAAGCCCAACATCACCCCAATGAGTGTCTTTGACTCTTCAAGTGGCGAGCCAATTGATAACGAGATCGCCCCCCAGGACGATTTTTGCACAATGATCCAAGGGATTCACAAATAAAATCACACCCATGATTCTTTACTCATGGATGTGATTTTAGGAGTAAATCATTCATGGGCAAGTTGACATTTGAGTCCTTCAAAAGAGATGAAAATAAAAATGAAATTGAAATTGCTTGTGAAAAAGGGCAAAACACAATCATGGGAAAACCCGTTTTCAAAGCATGCTACTGCTGTGGTATGCACCCTCAGGTTCCCACCACCAAACAAAGTTTGGAATTTAGATTCAGCCCAGCTAGAGTAAGCAATCCAGACTGACAGGTCACTGTTTTGTTTTTTGTGGGGGTTTGTTGGATCCGCCTTGTCTGAAAATGCTCATGTTAGCAATCAACAAGATTTTAAGGGCAACAGACAAGGCAGAGGAGGTGGTGCCACTACCACTAGCGCTCTGGATGGACCCAATGGTCTTTTTGTTTGGAAGCCTGCAGACAGCTTGAGGCCCTGGTGTTGGTGGCACACAAGTACACCTTTGGGAAGGCCAGCTTCTTCCTGGCCACCTTTGGCCATATTGAAAACAAATTTTGCTGCTCGCTACTCCATCTCTCATCTTTCTAGGGTACTAACCAGATATTCAGAGACAGGTCCAGCATCACTCTCCTCTCTCTCTCTCAATATATCCATTTTGGGATTTCTGTCTTGACTCATGCCATCTCTTCTTGACAGGATTCAGGACCTCCTCACATTGGCCCATCTTCACAAGCTCCACATCCCTACAGTTGCATTTTTTCCAGAAAATACAGCCATGGTCTCCTGGACAGGAATCAACAAATTCAGCTCAGGGAGAAGCTTGTCCATGGATATCCTTGTGGCTGCAAGATGGATTACTGACAATTCTGAGGATGAGAGTACAGAAAAAATTGCTTGAAGTTGATCCCCCCAATTTTAGTTTCTCTAATATTTCTTTCTAGCAAGTTCCAAGTCACACTAATAGAATCAAGTCTTGCTCTAGAAATCCATCCACTCACATGTATATGTCTCTTGGTCAGTTTTTTTGATCTCAATTGTTTCTTCATATGGCTTTTTTCTTTCAAATCTGCTTCCTTATAATCAGGGATATTTACTTGTACTGTCTTCTTTTTAATCATAAAATTCTTGTCAACTCAAATCCAGGAACTTAGGTTGGTTCTGAGGAGATTAATCTTGGGAGCAGCCTGGCATGTGTTCCTAAAATATAAGAAAGATGGTCTTTCTCAACAGAATTAATAATCACTGCAAAAAAAAATTGATCAACTGCCTGCAGTTGACATTCAGCATGCTTGAGCCAAGCTGCCATCCAAACTCCACATGTTTGCATATGTAGATTTTTTGGCACAGTCACTGTGCAGTGTGCACAGTGACTGTGCATCCAAGCTTGGTTGAAACAATATTGGAGAAAGGTTTGAGTAACACCACAAGCTTCCTTGGACCTTCAGCATGTCAACTGCAGGCAGTTGAGCATGTTTTTCCCACAGTGAATGGGTTATTCTTCTAACTTGCACATAGAATATGAATTTTCCCCTACTGGCTTTGATTTATTGTTTATTGTTTATTTCTTTTTCTTGTTTTTGGGATTCATATGATTTTTTGGGGTGTTAGTAAAGACATCAGCCAACTGGATGAGGAGAGGAGGGGGGTTGAGTCTTGAACCTTCTGAGCCACAGCCAAGCACCATGAAAAATTTGATGTAAATTAAGGTTAGGTCACAATGTGGTAACATTCCACAGTCAATGTGGTAACATTACACAGTTAATGTGGTAACATTCCACAGTTAATGTGGTAACATTATACAGTTAATGTGGTAAAATTCCACATTTGATGTGGTACCATTCCACAGTTATAAAAATTGTCCCTTTTAATCTATCAGAGTCACAAGCTTCTCAATCAGTCACACACTTCCCTCACAAAACTCACTTGAATGCTGCTCTTCAATCCTGACTTATCAGATAATCACTCCTCAATCTGTTCTCAGATCAACATTTGGATTGCTTCATCCCAATTGAACTTGGTGAGGAAGAAGACTCAAAAATATTTTTCTTCATCTTTTTCTCTTCATTTCTTTCCCTATTCTCTTCATTCAGCTAACCTTTCTGTTGAAATAAGCCAATGGATGTGTCATCATGAAATCTTAATCATCATTCTTCTTTCAAACACTTTTCAATCATTCAATCATTCATAAAAAGCTACATTAACCTTTACTCAACCTCCCTTAACCTCAAAGATTAGAACTCCTTTGATACTGCTTTTTCAGTCACTCCAAATTTATCTTCATAAACCTCAAAATCCTCAACAACTCAACCCAAAAAAAACATTGTGTCAACAGGAATCAAATTCATAACTACTGCTATTTGGTGAGAAATTAAAAATCAAAGATGCAATCAAGAACTATTTCAACCCAGTCCTTGTACTTTTCCTTTCCTTTAAATAAATATTCCTCATGTTGTTTCACTTATGGTGTTCAAAGCTACATAAATTGTTAAATTACATAAATGAATAAATTCATATCCCGAAAAAAATTTATGTAGCCCCCGATAATCCCCGGATGATCTGACATAAATTCATAAACTGCAAAAAGGTGCGGTATAACAACAATGTCCAGTCAAGGTCCTCCTGCACCACCATCAACTTCAAACCCGGCTCAAACTTCTCCACTTGCAGGTTCGGTACATGTCTCTCCGGGGTTCAACTTACCATTGATGTTGTAAGTGGCTTCATCTTCTTTATCAAGATTTACATTAAATTTATTGACATGGGATGGTCAAGTCAAATGCCTGCAGGAATGAACGGGTCTCCAATGCTCACAGTCATTCCTAACCAAGCTCCGGGTAATCTTACAGTCACTTCGACAGGTCTGATCACACCTTCTCAAATAACAGAGCCAACATCAACACCGGCTAGAAATAATTCAAACACCACTCGTTCGGCGCACAGTACCAGAGGTCGAGGTCGAGGTCGTAAGCGTGGCACCACTTCAAAGGAAACTGGCCAGAAACGAGGAAACAAATCGTGGACAAAGGATAAAAATGGCAACCAAAAATCAGAACTAGACCTAATAGTTGATTGGCTTACAGTGGAGGATAATTACTCACTGTGGCGGTCAAATGAAATGAGCAAACGCGACGTATGCAAGCTGATTCTTATATACTTGGCGACGAATGGTTTTGAAGGGCGCGGTCGAGACTGGAAAGGAGTCGAACAGCAGGTTAGACTTTCTGATTATCTGTATCTTTTTCATTGATGGTAACTAATGATCGATCTGCTCAAAAATAGATCACCCGATTAGAGAAAAAGTTTCGTGATGCTCTTGCATTCAAAGAGCAAACAGGCCAGGGGATAATGGATGAGGCGGAAGCACAACAGCGACAGCAGGAGAATGACAGTGACGATTCAGAGGCGGAGGATCTCCTTCAAGAGGCAAAAACAAAGACGGAGGGTGAGTGTTCATGCCACATATGGCCCTGTTGACTATGTCTCTGACTTCATTTGCATGTACTAGCCGAAATAAGAAAGCGGTGCACTTACTTTTATGAACTGGAAGCTGTCATGGGGGATCGCCCTTCTGCAGCCCCAATGGCAACCACTGAGCAGGGTGTGCCTGATCAATCAATGGAGACCGGCCGAGATGAAGATGCTACAGATGACACCGATCAACAGCGGACTCCCTCGCAGTGGAGTCCCTCAAACGAGGACCTGGATGAAAGAATAATTCCACCGCTTACGCAATCGAGCTCGGCTATGGGTATGGCGCGCCAGCCCTCAGTTAGCCAACAATCGTTGTTGTCCGTTAATCCGGGTCGATCTCAGATTGGTGGCCGCCGTTCAGTTTCACAATCTCAACAGGCGGCATTGTCTCAACACGAGGCCGTCTCTTCACGTAAACGCAAAACTTACGCGGAGCAGATTGCCGGTCAGTTTCTCCCATCAAAGAGGGAAATGAGAGAGGATTGAGCGGCTACCAACGAAATGACTCGCCGCATGGTTGAATCGGATGAGCGATTGGTTCAAGTGGCCGCAGAAGTGACCTCGGCGCTATTCAGCAAAGACAAACAGAATCTCGCTTCCGATCCCAATCTTTTACAGCTCCAGCTCCGCAAAAAAGCGCTCCAGGTTGAGGAGCAACAGATCGAGGTCGATCGGAAGCGTCACGAGAGCGAGCATCGAAAACAAAATGTGAATGCTTTTGCCCGCGCTCAGATGATCCAGGATTTCCTGAAGTCTGGGTTGACTTATGAGCAGGCATTGGAAGCAACGTCTTCGCTCCTGGGTGCCCCAGCTCATCAAGCCAATGACTCGTGACTTGTATAATTATGATTATCGAGGTTGATATTTCTTACCTTTTTTTTTACTTGATTTCCTGATTTTGTGTTTGTTTCTGGTGTCTTTCCATATTAATGCGCACACGAGTTGTTGTGATTTCAGAGTGTAAAAGAAAAAAAAAGAGCGCAAATGAAAGTATCGACTATTTACAAGGGAAACGACTGCAAAAATCTTGAAACAGACGTAATCGGAGTGAGTTGTCTTCACCAGGGTCTGGCGGTGAGTCTGAGTCGACCATGTTATTGTTGTCAGTCCCTGAATCACCTGATTCTCCTTCACATAAGATCCTCCAGTCGCATTGATCATTGAGCAAGAAATTGTGTAATATAACACATACTTGGAGCCATTGGTTCAAACGTTTTGCAGAACGTGGCCCAGTGATTTTGTTGCGCAAGAGCTTGAGGGATTGCCATCGGTTCTTGAGCATACCAATGCAATGTTCCACTTCGACACGTTGATGACTGAGGACATAATTGAAGGCTTTCTTCTGTTCGGGTAGCTGCTGTCCTGGGGATTGTTTGAAAGCTGGGATAACCGTCGAAGAAGCTGTGTACCCGGAGTCCCCCAACAAATACTGGCCGGATGAGAAAAAGCTGGAAGGATCTTTATAAAGCTGTTTGTAGCCAGAATCAGTATTACTGAGCACCATCAGTCAAGTATGATTGAAAACATACCTTAGAATTCTTGAACACTCGCTGGTCATGAGCACTCCCACACCAACCATGGAGCGCATATATAATTTCGCGATTCCGGGTGCAGACGATCATTGAGTTCACCGCATAAGTACTTTTCCGCATCCAATAATCTTCTTTATGTTGAGCTGGGGCAAATGCAAGAGGGAATATCGTTCCATCCACCAGCCCAACTGCATTGTTAAAAAACTGGTGGGGGGATTGATTACAGTAGCAAATCCGATCGGCAGAGCTTGGCCACTTCACATATTGGTCCTGGAGCAAAGCAATCGCACAGAGGCATCGGTTGGTAAAGTTTTCAACCAAACCCTCTGCAGAAAAGAATCAGTCCCACATTTTGACTGAAAACAGAGATAAGATGAGCTTAAAAGATATGTTGAAAAACTGTGCCAGCATGTGAGGTGAGCCGCCGTTTCCACTAAGGCCAAGATGGGCCAATGCCACAAGGAGCTGCCATTCACATGGCACCTGAGCATTTGTTGAGTGGTTGAAGAATGCCGGGTGGTCCTTGATTTTCTCAACAAGCATTTTGAAGCTGGTAGGGGTCATTCGAGCCTTCCAAAGATAAGCAAAACATTAGCTCATGCCTTCATGCCACTGATACATGACAATCTTACCCATCTTTGAAAAATTGAGGTGCTTGATAGCACCTCAAATGTTCTGGAAAGGGTAGCAATGCGCGGGCGAGGATCTCGGCAATGTAGATAACGGTGGCTGCAGATGTGATCAATGAGCTGGAGAAAACCTATTGCTTCCTTGTATAGAGCCATGGCTTGAGCAGATTGTTGACGCATTTTGATCAGGTTTGAAAGACATTTGGATCGAAAACAAAGAATCGAGATAGCTGAAAGGGAGAAGGATATATCGGGAGGAAAGTCAGTGTGCTTGAGGAGGCCAAGCATGAGCAGGCAAAATAATGGAAGGCGTTTGGTTGATGCCGTAGGCTGGGTCTTCTCGAGGACAATGTTGATCTTTGCAAATGTTGTGATCATCAAGAATTGAAGATCACGGATGAGTGCTTTGCGTTCTGAGTGGCGAGGCATGACCGGGGGTAAGGAAAAGAGGGGTTCTCAATACTTAAAAGATTTACTTAAAGTATAAATTATTATTTACCTGCCAAAATGTAATTTATTCATTTATGTAATTTCACAATTTATGTAGCTTTGAACACCATAACTGTCTATCAAAAATAGTGAGCTTGTAATCTCATATATTTCTATATTTATGTCTCAAGATTGTATTTTATGATTTTATGATTTTTTTTTAGGCTGTTTTTTATCCTTAGAAATTCAAAGCCATTGTTCTCTTACTTTTATCTATTTTTAGTCCCTCAATGACATTTTTCTCAATGACATTGTATCAGAACAGACTCTATTAAAGCAGTCTGTTTAGATCATTGAATCACTGAGAGTATGTTTGAATTGAATTTCTTTGACTCATTGGTTTCCTTTAACTTATTTCCTGGGTTAGAATCTGGTTTCTTTCTTGAGAAAACTTCAAACATAGGTGTCAAAATAAGGAGTGATTGGCTCAGAGAATTTTAATGGGAGACAGTGAGATGGAAGTTGTCTTACTGGATCAGATCCAAGTGCAGAAAATGAAGGAGAAGAACTGATGAGGATTTATTGCTTGAAGTAGGCTAGTATAAATAGACTAAAATCAAGTGACAATTTGTGATTCAATCAGAAATGAATAATGAATAAAGACAACTGAGAGGAGGGAGTGAATTCAAATCAATTTTGATTGAATAAGAAAGACACTACACATCACATATATCAAGAGTTGTTAATTCTTAATAATCAGTTGAAAAACACTTAGACAACAAGAGACAACTTATTAGAGACAAGAGGGTCAATCAAGATCTAATTCTGGGTTTGAAGACTACGATATTGATACAACAAATCATACAAATCAGGCTTCTTTTATGTTGTTGTAATGTTAAGAGATCAATGAAAAAATAAAAAGGATAGATAAGTTTAGGGATGAGTAAGAACACTGTGGGAAAAACATGCTCAACTGCCTGCATTTGACATGCTGAAGGTCCAAGGAAGCTTGTGGTGTTACTCAAACCTTTCTCCAATTTTGATGCAACCAAGCTTGGATGCACAGTCACTGTGCAGTGTGCACAGTGACTGTGCCAAAAAATCTACATATGCAAACATGTGGAGTTTGGATGGCAGCTTGGCTGGAGCATGCTGAATGTCAACTGCAGGCAGTTGATCAAGTTTTTTTTGCAGTGGAAGAAACAGATTAAATTTTAAAAATAGGTCACATCATGTTTTTTTATTTTTGCCATCAAGAAGCTTGGATCAATGCTGGGCCAGTTATGCTAAAGTAACAGTAGCTGTAGTTTAGCACAATATTAGCCTTTTTCCGCTATTTTATGGCTATTGTTAGTGTAGCGGGCCCTTTTTGCAGCCCGCTAACACTACAAAAAAAATAGGGTAGTGTTAGTGTAGCATTAGCAGTTCTCAGAAAAACTGTTGCCAACACTACCTGATATTCAGGAAGGTGTTGGAATAGTAGTATTATTGTAGACAAACACTATGGTAACAGTTAGCCTAATGTTTTTCTATGCTAACACCTCTTCCACCTCCTCCTGGATGAAGCCTTCCTGGTCAAAAAGGTTACAGACCTCTTTGACTGGGAGGACTCCCTCCTGGCAAAACAATTTGTACTATGGCACCATAGCTTAGTGTAGTGGTGTTCCAATTTGCTCCCAGGGGGGCAAAAATTGTTTGAGTGGAATTCCACTACACTAATGGGTAGTGTAGTGGATCCTTTGTTTCCACTGATACTACCTGGAGAATTTGGCCAGGTTTTTCCACTACACTACTGCTACATTGTAAGTGGGCCAAAAAAAATGGCCACTATGCTAATCTAGCCCCCAAAATGCACAGCATAGCATAGCAGCCCACCCCTGCTTGGATGGTCCTGGACTTCCCTCTTCTCCAGACCTTCATTTCCCACATAATTTTAGGAGTGAGTCCCAGTCCAGTGGATTCCTGGCACTAGCACAGCCCTCTGCACAGCGGATCCTCAAATAAATAAAAAATCAAATCAACCTGCCTTGGAATACACCAGCTGTATAAGCATTTCTCATGAAAACATCTTGTGTACTCTGCAAACTCCCTGGGCTTTTCCATGTAAGACTCTGCCTTCCCAACCATCAACACATTTGATTTTCTGGCTTAAGTGAGATGGTTGTCCCTGTTCTTGTAGAGATTCTCTGGGCTAGTCAAGACACAACAACAGCTGAGGCTGTCCCCGAACTTAACAAAGTCCTTGTCCCCTGCTAAAGCGTGCGTGCGGCACTGGAGCTTTTCGAGGCGTGTGCAGCACTGTAGCCTTGACCGAAGGGAGAGGACTTATGACATATCAGCTTAGCCCGCATGACAGAATTTCAGACTTTTGGTGTATCAAATCTTGTGTCATCCAAAACTCAACCATGCCACGCAACAATTTAGCCTTACTTTCGACCAGCTATAGTGCTTGGTAATCTGCTTCATCTAAGCAACTTTGTTTGTTTGTTAATTTTCCTTATCATGTTTTTTTATTTATCTGAAAATTAAGATTTTAAGATTTTTGTTCGGGCAGATTGGTGCAGCTTCACTGTAAACCCATGGCTTTTTGCTTATTGTTAAAGTAATCTTTTTTTTGTCTAGAAAGTTTTTTTTTCTCTGTCCTTTTTTTTTTTTTGTTGAACAACGGTTGGCTACCCCGCACTCCTCGATCAACCGCATACATTTTCAATACCGGCTATCCAAAACCGATCTTCCAAAGGAAGAACATTCATCACTATCCATGTTATCCGATGAAGGCCAATCTTTGCCAGAATCAACAAACGGTGGACCATCAACATCATCTAGACGCGTCCACGGAACCTCACAAGCTAAGATAAAAGCTATTTGTTCATTCATGGCGGATCTAAACTACACGCCAAAAAGTTTCCTTTCAGCCTTCCTCGAACATAACGACCCGCATTTCGTAACATCTCGTCGGTTTTGGGGGGCTCTGATAGGATGGGATACAACCAAATCCCTTTTACAATTGATTCGAGGCGTGGTCTGCGGAAAACTGACTGGCAAGCAGTTTTGGGAGGAGTTCATTCTTGAGGAGGTACGTAAATTCTGATTGTATTCTGTCTGAATCTACTGACTGGGAGTTTATGTCAGTCAGGCGGAGCGTATTATCATTTCGCAGAACCCACCATTGGGGGCATATCCAATGGGCGCTTATCATAACAGTCGATCGGTTTCTGAATCCTTCTTCACCCAAGATACTAAAGACAAAAGAGACCAGGACCTCACCGAAAAACATATGCCATTCTTATTCAAACTCCTATTCAGCAAGTTGAAATCCGCGATCAAGACAACGACTTTGCAAGATTCCAATGGAAACAGCGACAGCAGTGATGAAACCGATTCTGATCAAGAGGCTGAAACCGAACCCAACAAACGTGATTCTGGAGATGGTTTGCCTGCTCAGGAATGTAGCCCCCAGCAAGTTATGCTTGACAAGACCAAGAGAGCATTCATGGTGAGTTTGGCAATGCTTTTCATGATCCTCAATTGATTTAATCTCTTATTGCCTTTGCGATCCAGACTGCAACAACAATCTGTTCAATGGTTGCCTTTGTAAACAATCGACGACACAATGGGCATCAATTATATAACTCGCTGACATTCTTGGCGTGTGGAGTTTCAGATCATGTCAGTCAATTACTCCATCATATTGGCTTGGCATCTTCATGGAGAACTGCTCACAGATCATTGAACTTTCTTGCATGGAAAGCCAAAGCACGAGTGTCGTCGAAAATTGCGCAGCCTGTTATTGGGAACCTGGCGCCATTCCTGTGTATTGATAACCTCGATTTTGAACAAAAGGTCCACACGAAGTCACTTGGTCACTCTAGTCGGATGTTCCATGGGACATGGGGCTACATTCACCACCCGCACGCACAACTACTTTCCTCTGTACCCAGCGAAGACCTCACGTTGGAACGATACTACGACTCAATGGACAAAGTCTCAAGATTCAATGTCCACCCAAAAATGCTATTCCCGACTCCAAAAGAAGAAGTAGACTGGGAAAAAGTTTTGAAAGCGCAAATTGCCCTAGCTATGACTCAGTACATTGCGACTCCCTCTGACAAAATGGTGAAGATTCCTACTTTTCCGAATCCTGTCGAGCAACTTTCCCCGGAAGTTGCGGACATTACGATGTTGAAGCTTATGATTGCATCGGACAACTCGGCTCAAGGTGTTGGCGAAGTATTCGAGTCAATTCTTAACCAATCTAACATCTCCTTAGCTGGTTTCACTTCCCGACTGCAAATAATCGATGGCGACTTAGGCACATGCACCAATGTGGCCAGCTTACGAGCTCAGCGAGTACCCAACAAGCATGATGAAGAAAACTTAAACCATGTTCTGACAATTCTAGGTGGGGCTCATACATTGTGGAACATAGCCCAAGCGATCTATTCAAAACACCTAGGAAATACCTCCGATTCACGTGACACTGGGGCTTGGCGATTTCTTGAAGGTTTGGGAATACCATCGAATAAGATGTTGGACAAAAAAGACTACACTTTAATGATAAGAAACATCGAGAAGATACATTATTCTGCAGTGGTCCATTGTCTTAAGTACATCCTTTGTGCAATCTTTATTTCTTTTGAATGGGCTGAATTTATTATGAATTCCTGTAGGGTTGTAATGGGAACCGAAAACACGGCAGTTGACGAAGCACTTCTCCAACTACCAAGTCTAGAGGTTCATGGAATCATTGAAAATACATACGAGCGATTCTTTTCTCCAATAGCCAGTCGAAAGGCAAGCGAATCTCCCTCACCAAAACTTTCAAATCTCATCCGACGGCTCAGTGATTTCGCAACAATTGTCGAAGGGAATTCAGCAATGAAGAGCGGTGACATTGGGCGGGTGATGAATGTTTGGAAACGTTGGGCGGTGTTATCTCAAGGTATCAAAAA